>JAPMLY010000189.1:0-285000 GCA_026401115.1 Tetraselmis chui | reverse complement strand
TAGACCCTTAGCCAGAAAGCGAGTCCACTAAATCTGCCTGGTCCAGTACTCGCTATAACTCTGCCAGTACTTTCCGATCAATTGAGTTTGCTTACCCTTTGTTTCGTCCCACTGAAGAACTTAATCCTAATATTCATTGAACCCTGTTTTGTCAATTTTTTTGAATCCCGAGCCCCGTACCTGCCGAGATCGATTGTGGTGTGCCATTGCTTTTTTCCAGTGCTTGACCCTAAAACCCTAAACATAAAAATACAAAGCCCTGATGTATCTTGCCCATCGACGGTCATGCTTTGCCCCACTCTCGATGAGTATTTGCATGTTTGGGGGGGCAGGGCGTCGCGACCGATGTGAGCCCCCCGACTGTGTATTTCACCGCCACTCTGCCGGACGACCCCACGCAACAGCATCTGTTCACTGCGCCGCTGTTTGGCGACGGGAAACGGGGAGCGGGCGCCGCAACGCGATTGTCTCGCGAGAAGGGCACCCACGCCGTCATTGTCCACACCGGCAGGCGCGGCCCACACCCATAGACATGACGTCCCCCGTCCTTAGTATCGTCCATTTTGTGCATACTTATGAACATGATAGGGTAGTCTTTCCCAGGGCTGCGTTATGTGCAAGTAGATATGTGAGAGTGTCGCCTTACTCTAGACCTTTATTTGCCGGGAATTATTTTTGTTTCGGGTGATTCAATTTTACATGCTAATGGATATTAAAGGGAACAAAAACACACAGCAGATAAATTGATGAATGGGCATACAGATAGGTAAATGCGGAAAGAAATAATATGTAAACAATCAAGCAAGCAATTAAAAATGGCACGAACGAAAAATGAATAAGCAAGTAAACAAACAAATAGATATCAGCGTGAGTGGTGATCGATTTCAAGCACTGGATTTATTTTTGCAGAATTCGCCGATAATTTGAATACACTCTGAAAATGAAAACGCTTTGACTTTCAGCATCGGGACGTATATATAAATTTTTTGTCTTATATCTCATCTTCACTTTTTTATTTTGTCATATTTAACATCAGGTGATCGGACGGTAATCCCGGCAGATTTTGATTAATGTCCGATTGGCATTCTCACCAGCCAATGCTAATGGTCCTTTTCCGGCGTTTCAACAATTTTTTTGCGCGTCGCAGCTCAATCCCGTACTAACATGTGGCAAATATTTTATATAATGTTATCATGCTACCTTGAGTCTTAGTGCGTAATTATTTTCCATTTCCTAATTGTATTTATTGCTTGCCATGCACACCCCCCCCCTCCATTCTCCATCTTGTAATTAACTATCCCTCCATCCTCTCATCCGTGCCCCTTCCGTCCAATACACTGCTTCTCGTCGTCGACTATTATGTGCAGATACGGATATTCTCATGATGTTATCTTGATATTCATGGCGTGGCAGATGGTATGTGGGGATAGCATTGCAAAATAATGTGCTTTCAAAGTTTTTTATACATATATTTCATTTTAGTTTATTTTCAGAGGCATGAGTTTTTATATAGTACATTCTATACATATACAGTACCGCTGACTCCTGCCAGGCTGGCTGCTGACGATGCGTTTTTCTCCCGACTACGCCTCGTGGGTCGGCCAGAGCAGGCGCTACTACGTGGACATCCACAGCACCACCTCCTCGCCCGACACCGTTACCGTCCACCGATTACCGACGGGGGAGCGGCTGGCCACGCTGAGCGCGCCACCCTCGCCGGCAGAGGCATCGCGCGTTGCTCAGCTCGTCACTCCCGAAATTGAGAGCTTTGACAATCGGTGCGCACCCTTTACTCGGCGACTGCAACACCGGTGGCGCCGTGCATAGTGTTTACCAGCGCATTTCAAAATAATGATCGCACAATAACTATTGTATGCTCAATTCGTTTTTTTCCTGTCCGCGTCTACTTTTTTGTTGTAATCCAACTGTGTGTTTAATGTATCGACTTTTTGTGCAATGGCATCGCTTTGTGACAGAGTGACACAGACGCAGAAGGGAGGGAACGAACCGAAGATGGATTTTGTTCTTATTAGGTTATCTGCAAAAGCGTTTAAACAAAATAAATGAATGAATGGGGAACACCTGCCATACCGTGTGTGTTTTTACATTATTATCGCTTGTATATGGAATTGTTTGAATAATACTGTATTATGTCTCAGAATTTATTTTTTACCGTTACGTGTGAAATATATTACAAATAAGCTTATGACATTGAATTTGTTTTCTTCGAAACGCGTTTCAATTAAGGCAGCCACTTGCTCAGCTAGAAGCGTTGCACTGCGCTGTCGATCCCATCCCACCTGGGATGCGAATTAGGCGGCGGCGATGTAAATGAAGAGAGTAGGATGGACTGCTATTTGAATGAAGAGAGTAGGATGGACTGCTACCTACCGTGCTGCGCGATTTCGCTTCCCGCTCGTTCATTCAGTCGTTTTTTTTTTTCGGTCTGTTCGCGCGTTCGTCGCTGCCCTCGATATATTCTGGTTTTGGAGTGGAACGGGCAAAGATGCTATGCGATGATGCGCATTTTTAACGGCCGAACGTTGCATTTATATAAAATTTATTATTTACGCACAGATTATAAGTAGCAGGCTTCTACGGGTATAGTTATACATTAACGTTCTTGCCATCTTTGTGAGTGCTCGAACGGTGGTGCTCCACTTGCCTCCCTTCAGCTACGAGTTGTTTGGCAGATACTTCAAACAGTATGTGCTGCTGCTCGTTTGTACTCAAGTGCACATCACCGCCCCTCGCCGACATTGTTTTATAGTGTCCAAATCACAGAACGTCAAAAGAGGAAGCCGGTTATGAATTTATTATTAGATTCCATAGTAACGGACAAACGCATAGATTAATTTGCCACATTTATTACTGTCATTGCAGTGGAGCATTAGTCAGTGCGGAAAACAATTTGGATCGTTCTGCAGTGATCGTTATATTAATTCTGATTCGATAAACTGCCATTAAACAAGCCGACCATCATTGATATACCGTAAATGGAAATTTGTTGATTTTACCATCCTCACCGCAGCAATCTACGCGATCTATGGCATAATGTTTAGTTGGTCACACACACACACACACACACACACACACACACACACACACACACACACAATACACTGACGCGCGCGCGCACGCATATACTAACACACACACATTGATGCCATGGCGATTGATTAAATCATTTTCTATCATAACGATATTTTTTTCGCGGCAGGAATGGCACGCGGTTGTACATGGCCCTCTACCGCCCCGATCCCAGCACGCACGGCCCGGGCCCCTACCCCACCATTCTCAGCGTCTACGGCGGGCCGCACGTGCAGCTGGTGCAGAACAATTTCCTGCTGACTGCGAGTATGCGGGAGCAATTTTACTGCGCAGAGGGGTTCCTTGTGGCGAAGGTTTGCCCACACGTGCCACCGAATATGAACTTAATAATGATTTTTTTATATATTGTTTGCTTCCTTTGTTTACAGAATTCCATTCTTGGAAAACATTCTATTTCCAATGAATTTTTTTCCTTTTATGCTTGCGTGGATTTGTTTACTTTTTTTACTTCATGACGCTTTTGAAGGCGTCTCTTCCTGTGATAATTTGTAGAGACCTTCAATATTTTCAGATTTTCAAGCGCAGGGTTGTCATTTCTTTACTCTGCGTCGGAGTGGTCACAACAGTTATTAACGTTCCTACTTCACGTACAGGATTGTCTGTTGTTTGACGCATCGGCTGCGATGTGCCGTGCAGGTGGACAATCGGGGGTCGAGCAACAGAGGGAAGAGCTTTGAGGAGGCCATCCATCTGCAGCTGGGGGAAGCAGAGGTGCAGGACCAGGTACCGCCGCACTCCACGGCTCCTCTTCATTTTGCCCTACGACCAAAAGATCACTACCTAGTGTTTCAAATTCTGTCGCATTTTTTTGTCCATTTACACGCACGCACACACACACACACACACACACACACACACGTGCGCACACACACACACGTGCGCACACACACAAGCACATATAGACACACACGTACGTACATACAGACAAACAAGCGCTCAAACGCACATGCAGTAACTCGTACAATTATCTACCATACGCACACACACACACGCACACACACTCACTCTCACACACACACACACACACACACACACACACACACACACACACACACACACACACACACACACACACACACACACAAAATAGGGACACAGACACGTACGCACAGACAAACAAGCACTCAAACGCACATGCAGTCACTTATGCAATTGTCTACCATACGCACACACACACACACACACACACACACATGTCAACCCATACGCACGCAGACACGCTTGAACGCTTTTCGGGCGCATTCACATCACGGATTTCTATTAATCTGCTTTGCGGGTTGGCAGGTGGATGGGCTGCAGTGGCTGGTGGACAGACGACTAGCAGATCCTTCGAAAGTGCGCCCACCTCCCACCGCCGTCTTTGTTTGTTATGTTTCGTCTTCAGGCACCTCCTCACGCGGGCTGCTAGGCTGCTGGACATTATTCGCTTTCTGTGTCAGAAGCCTTGAAGACTTTACTTGTTCTTCATGGCATACTGTCAATCTTTGATTATCCATCTCAGCGAATGCTGATCCGTCAGTAACTTGTCTTCTTTGGTATATTCAGAATGTCACATTATTTTACATATTTTCACATGTATTATCCAGAATACTATTCGACAGAAAATATCACTGCGGCTGCCCGAGAAAATTCTGGGAGGCCGAGTAAAGGCCTGTGTCCGAATGTTGTGTTGACCGAAGGCTGAGCTCTCATCGACGACTGATCTCTGTCGCTGATGGTTGCGGCTGCAGGTGGTGTCGATGGGTTGGAGCTACGGCGGCTACATGGCGGCGCGGCTGCTGATGCACCCCGAGTCGCGAGGTCGGTTGTGTGGCGCTGTTGCCGGCGCGCCTGTGTCCTACTGGGAAGGGTGCGCTCCCCCCTTCCAACCTCGTGCCCTCGCCGCAGCTGTGCAGAATGGACATTGCACTTTTTTAACCTTTGAAATTCCGTGTATGCTACATTTGTCTGCATTATCATGTATTTTTATGTATGTGTGTATGTTTGTATGTATGAAGTATCGTTTGTAGGATACATGAAGTAGTGCTTGATATTACGAACAGGGATTTCGGAGTTTTTTGTTGATAGTGGGTCCATTTGTTCCGGTGATGGCAATTCTCCGCTTCGCCTGTTCATCCACAATGTTGTCAGCATCATGCCATTGTTTAGTTTGCAAGTGTTGGGTCATTGTGTTTGCTTAACATGGTGCACAACGGTACTTACGAACATTTGTGAGTCGCGAAGACTGTCGCCGACAAGAACAATGCGAAGGGTGGAGTGTAACAACATGTTGTTGGAGTGTATGTCATCAATCCAGTGCATTTATTTGTGTGTGTTGATTGTTTAGTTACGTGACTCGGGTTACTTCAGTACTTGTTTTTTACTTTTCCTCGTGTAGAGCTATTTTCCCAGTGACCAGCACTTGCCATTGTCCCTCCGTCGACCTATAGTAAGAATGTCGCTGTGGATGCGTGACTTGATTATAGTTTTACTTTCACTAATTTTCAGTTAATCTACCGACACAATATAAATCTGAAAATTGAGAAGTATTGGGTCCTTTCGCCAATAAACCGCTGCATTGTGTCTCGCCAATGAGAAACGCATCAATAAATATGTTTGTAACAAATTCCCAATCACATGAAATTGCATCTCAATCGTCATTTTTCTTGCAGGATGGTGCGAAGTTGTTCCCACAAGTGCGAAAGTGTCCATTCCGTTTTGGCCTGCACCACATTATGACACGCTGACAACCTCCATCCCTCCACCACCATCTCCCCCATTTTCGATTTTCCCCAGCTACGACACAGGCTACACCGAGCGCTACATGGGCACACCCTCGAGCAACCCGACGGGCTACGCTCAGTCCAGCCTCTTCAAACACGTTTGGGAGATGCAGGTGCGCCCCTTCCCCTCCCTCCCCACCCCCACCCTCTGCCCTCGTTAACACGCGCCTCTATCTCTTTGATTTTATGCCCGACACATTTCAAGTTCACCATCCGCGTCACATAGTTTGTTATTATTACAATTTTTCGCCCTGATTACCCTATTATGCATTAGATTCGGTGTTTGGGGGAATATGTTTATATCACGGCATTTCCTTATGATTTTTCATATCTTGATTTCTTGTTTTTAGTTTCTTTGCTAAGTAGTTCAAGTGATGCATGCGGAGTAAATACACTGTCAAAAATTGTGTATATGGATGTGTGTGTGTGTGTGTGTGTGTGTGTGTGTGTGTGTGCAAAGCGCGCGTGTGTGCCTGTGTGTGTATGTGTGTGTATGTGGGGGGGGGGATGTGTGTGTTTGTCTACGTGTGTGTGTGCAGTGTGTGTGTGGGGGGGGGGGGGGGGGGGGGGGGGGGAGGATGTGTGTGTTTGTTTACGTGTGTGTGTGTGTGTGCAGTCTGTGTGTGTGTGTGTGTGTGTGTGTGCAGTGTGTGTTGACACGGCTGTCCGTTCCTTTCGCGCAGGGGTCATTGCTGCTTGTGCACGGCCTGATTGACGAGAATGTGCACTTTCGACACACTGCACGTCTAATACAACAGTTGATCGCGGCGCGCAAGCGCTACCAGCTCCTCCTCTTCCCGGGCGAGCGCCACACGCCGCGATACGAGGAGGACCGGCTTTACATGGAAGAGGCGGTGTTTGAGTTTGTGACGGCGACGGTGCAGAGGCAGTGCGCGCATTGAGGATGTGCTGCTTGCTGTGTCAATGTTCTGTGGCGAAGTCTCTCTCGTAGGACGTGCACTGGAAGTGGCTGCGATGCCTTAAACACTAGAGAGCGGGGAGTGACATTGATGAAGTGTGGCGAATGTTGATAGTTGTGGCAGCTACAGCAGAGAAAAGCTAAATGAGGGTTTAATGCGTTTCCTAATGAGAATTTTGCACTGTTTGTGTGTGTGTGTGTGTGTGTGTGTGTGTGTGTGTGTGCGTGCGTGCGTGTGTGCGTGTAAGCCAGTGTGTGTGCGAGTGCGAGTGTGTGTGATTGTGTGTGTGTGTGCGCGCATGCGTGCGTTTGTATGTGTACGTGTGTATGTGTGTGAGGCAGTGTGTGTGCGAGTGTGTGTGTGTGTGTGCGAGACAGAGATATAAAGAGTGTGTGTGTGTGTGTGTGTGTGTGTGTGTGTGTGTTTATGTCTGTGTGAGGGTGTGCGTGTGTGTATTTGATATGTGTGTGCCTGTGAGGTATGTGTGTGTGTGAGAGGGAGTGAGAGTCTGTGTGAATGTGTGTCTGTGTCTTTTTCGACCGTGTGTGTGTGTCTGTGAACAATGGGTGGCTCGCTGTCTGTCTCCATGCACATTTGAATAGATACGCTTTCGATGCATATTTCGGCTGCATGATATTAGACATTGTTGCATATTGAGTCGCCCACTACTAAACGCACTCCCACGCGCCGCGGTGAAGGCAATGCAAGTTGGATTTGTTGCACCGCTCATTGCGGATATGTGTTGAGGGCTGACGCGGGTGCTGTTAACCCAGGCAGTGGATGTATGAAGAAATGTGAATGAATGAAAATAGGGAATAATGAGGCGGCGGTGAGGGTATTGCAAATTGAAATTGTTACTAACAAAACAAAACTCAGTACAGGGATTCAAAACTCACAGCGATGCGACGTAAAACTGCGCTGTGACTGCGACGAAGCGGCACACTGACCGGAAGCGCGTGATTCGTGGACGAAGTGTCGCCATGCGGAAAGAATGGTGTGAAAGAGCCGCCCGTACTTGCCGGTTGATAGCTAGGGAAAAAAAGTCGCGACGACGAGAAAAAAAAGGGTGAAACTAAATCCGTGATACTGCAGAACTGTTCATTCAGCGAGTGGCGTATTGTAAGGACGCGTTTGTTGTGCTTCGTTTCGAGAAAGTATCATATTGACCAGCTTAGAAGCTGAAGGATGACGAGCGCAAGGAATACTAGCTAAGGGAAGAAACGCCATATCGCTATCACCGGAATAATGGACACCATCTTGGAATCATGTTACCGGGCAAAAGGCATGTGTCACAATGTCGGTTCCTGTTTAGGAGATGAACTCGACGCGCCAACGAGCATTGTCATGATCGCGTATTTAATCAAGAGTTGGGGGAGATTAGCATGACCCCAGACTAACACCCACCATGCACCTAGTCATGGGGGGGGGGGGGGGGGGGGGGGGGGGGGGGGGGTAGTTTGCTTAGAGAACCAATTGCGTCATAATTAATTACGACTAATGCAGAAAGAACGTGCGAAAGCGTAACAATTTTCAATGTAGCTTAATGTAATTGAAAAGAGAAAATGAAAAGTGACTTGTATCCTCCCTCCACTGCGTTGGCTGAAGTTGCCGAGCCTAGCTCGCCTTCATTCCATGCGTCGATTTTATTGACAAATATCCTGAAATCCCAGGCAATGCTTTTGCGCGCAAAATGGAATGCGCCGACAAGTGCGAGGGGCGAGTTCGAACACTGCCCGACTGCCGGGCATGTGTACTTGGGGTTATCGCGCCCGCACCCGTGCGGCACGCTCTTTCAAACAGCCGCCGTGCTAGTTAGACGAAAAGAGTAACAGGCGCACAACGCCGCAATATGACCGCTGATGCGACGGTCGCGCAAATATAATGCATAGGCGACGGAGGGAGGAGATGTTGGGCAGGCCGTTGTGGGGGAAACACACGAAATCGCGTATGTAGACTTACCACCGATATACACGCACAACCCAAGGGCAAGCCGCTTTCGGCCACAATGTTCAAGCGATCATAACTTACTAATAAATGGTCAAAACTATTTGTAACAGGTACCGTTGGACGTGTGTTTTCAATGCGCGTCGAACGCATCTACTCCGGAGCTCAAACTCTCAAAAATCGATTTGTTATGAATTATTTGAATTTACGAATTATTCCGGCACAGCTGAGCCGCAGTGCCAAGCAACACCCATCGAAGTCGGCTCACCTCCTGAGCCGATTTATGCGGGGTTTGTCGATATATGTTTACCAATTTTTCATTCCTATTGACCCCCAAGCCTATTTCCCGACGCGTGCCACGCGTGGGGCGGGTGTGGTTGGCACAAGCACATACCCAAGCATTCCAAACACCACCGTCAACGTGACGCGTCCTTAACGGCCAAGTTGGACCTCGCCCCTCCCCTAAGCCAATCGCCCTCGCATGTTAGCAACGTGCAGTGTTTATCCAATCCTGCGTCATGTGCGTTTTTGCTCGCTTGCTTTCCAAAAAATCACCCGCGCCAACGGCGTGAACTTCCGTGCTCTATTCACATACCCGCAAACCAAACCTCGCGCATTGAACACGGCACCCACGCCTCCAATCCCCCTCCAAAAAGCCCCCCAAAAAGTTTATGCGGAACACGGAGAAGTATGCAGCTTGGTATGAGCGCTTGAGCACTGCCCAAGCGTGGTGCTCAGAATGAAGTGTGTAGTTCAGACAATTTCTCGGGAGTTTATGGGCTTCAATTCGACAAACTCCGCAGACAACACCCGCTTTAAGCTGAGACTGGATGGCGGCTTACTGCTTGCTTCTCGGCTCTCCTACAATTGGGTGGTATTACGGTATCGTCGTGCTTGACGTGGTGAGAGGGGAGCGTGTTCTTGACGAGCTTATGCTTAACATAATGCATGTCCGGACTTTTGTGGATGAGTGTAGTTGAAAAGGCCGGCCGAAACTTGTGTCTACGGTGAAGCAAAGGGGGAAGCGGGGCACAAATGGGGCCCGTCACGGCTACGATTAAACGTTTTAGGGTTTGCGGCCCAACCCCGATTTCGGGGCATACCATTATTCGGGCGCCCCGGAAGTTGTATTTTCCACACATTGGCTTGTGAATACTCCCGAAATCGGCGACACAAAATGCGGTTTTTATGATCCCCGCAAGTTGTCCGCAAACATGGGAGCACATGGGTGTGATGGCATGTGCCGTGAAGATGCTTTACGTGGGTGGGATTGGGGCCGGAAACCCAAAGCTTGGGAGGCTTGAAAAAACCCTAACTTTGCCGTACGGTGTCCGATTAAAGCAAACTAAGTTGCAAATGGAAGCCCTTCCCCCAACATGACCGTGATCATCTAGCTTATGTACTTCTACCGGCCGGTTTTTGCGTCAAACCCGCCGTCCGATGTCATCCGGGCCCTCGTACAACCAATTAAAGGTTTCGGGATTTTAAAATGTGCCACATTCGCGCGGGGCTAGCAACCCGTGGATAGGTGGTACCCGCACATCCGCTCCGCCAATACGCTTAACAATCAGCGCTCTATATTTCTTCAATTCACGGCGTTGCCCATTTCATGCCCCGTGATGGCATGGTGCCGTGCCATTTGCCGCATGCCAAATAAAGGCCCGTGCTAGGGTACTTTGAAAGCTTCCCGACATTTTTGACACCCGGCGATACACAAGCTTCAATGGCCAGCGATCCGCGCGCTAGGGTGCTTACAATCCAAGTCAACCGCCCCTCAAGCCCAATAGGTCCCTAGCCCGTGCTCCTTGGTTGTATTTCCGGGCAGGTGGCAAGAAAACCTAGTGCACACTACATGACATTCTCGGTGTCGCCGCTGCGTGGGAACAGAGTCGGCGGATACTAGCGCAGTCGTGCAAGCATGGTGAGAACCCAATGTCGAGTAGTCAACCGGCTTGTCGCGGCACTACGTGTACCGAGCCACGCATAAAGGCATGCATAACATGCATATGCGCGAATTTCGGCCCGCAAAACATGGGCCGCAAATCCAACCTATGTGCCCACAATAATTGGGGCGTGCCGGTAAAGGTGCCCATATCAATGAACAACGCGTCGTGGTGTGTTGTTCGAACATCAGTATTCTACCCCCCAATCGAGTTGCATGGCTATCGCGGCAGTGTCTGGCGGGTAATTAAGTGCGTGCCGCTAGTAACGGACTCTAATTTGGGAAGAGTGTACTGGACGTGTCTAGTGTCTAAACTGTCTTGTAATCAATTACAATTACTTTCTTTCGGGTATAAACTATGTACGAATCGATAGTTTCTGCTAATTGCTCGGTCCCTTGATGGCCTACCCTCGCTCGTCCCCCTTTTTGCGTTTGCCACGGACATCTTTCCAAAGCTACAAGCCGACATCAGTGAGCGCGTCAACTTGCTTCGCTTCGCGAAGCTCGCTCCCACGTTTTCTAACCGCGCTCGCCGGAGTCTAGGTGTTTTGTATCTCGTCTCGGCCACGGCGCCCTTGCGTTTTTGGCTTCGGACCCGTCTACTTCGGGTCGCCAGGGCGAGCTCCGTGACAAGTTCCCTGAGCACTACGACGCAGTTTTCCGCGTCGCGGTCTGTCGCATCTTCGGCCTACCCTCATCCCGCATCCTCTCTTCTCTACGCTCCCCCACTGCTTGTGCTTCTTGCCATCTCTCGGTTCAAGCTATGCGGGGTGCGTTCTCGTCGGCGGGTGTTAACATGTCGGACGACGCGTGGGCCACTGCTTTTGCGGACCATTTGGCTCGTTGCGGCGGAGATGCTTCGGTCCACACCGCTCACTGTTGGTTAGTGACAGCCCTTGCGAAAATCATCTCCGAGGTTCGTGGCGCACTCGGGGTTGGCGTCGAGGTTCTCACAGATCCCACGATGTTAGTTCAACTCCCCAACGGCAACGACGGTCTCCCCGCGGATGTGGGTGTCTTGCACTATCACGGCATCCGAGGCTCAAAACTTGCCCTTGATGCCGTGGTTTCCGGTTTGTTCGGCGTGTCTAGCCCCCCGTCACCCGAAGTCGCTCCCCGTCATGCTGAGAAGACCAAGTTCGAGAAGTACTCGGAGGGGGTGAGGAGTCGCCCCGACATCCGTTTCATTCCCTTTGCAGTCACGGAATTTGGTACTCTCGGCGGCCACGCCACGGCTTTCTTGACGGAGATAGCCAAGCAGGCAGCCGCATCGAAAGGGATGCATGTGGGCAAGTTGTTGGCCTCCTGGCGTCGAAAGGTCTCTCTCGCCGTCCATGTTGCTCACGCGGACAACGTCTTGCACGGTTTGTCCGCCGCTACGGACGGCGTGGAGGCCGCTTCTTCCTCGGTTGGGATGCCATCTCCTGCCACGGCGCTCTTCACCCGCGCCATGGGCCGGGTCCCCGTGCTTCCTCGAGCGGCGCGTGAGGCGCCGCTTGTCGCCTCCACGTGTTGCATTCTCGGCGTGGCCTAAGAGTTTCCTTAGTTTAATCTGCTAGGTTTGTGCACAATGTAGTGCTTTCCTTTTGCTGTGTTTTGGATTCCGTTATCCTCTTGTCACTCTTGCCCTCTTGTTTCCCCTCCCACTTTCCCTGTCCGTGCTCATATGGTCCTTGTAAACAATTATTTCTGCTAATAATGAATATTTTTTCCTTCTTATAATTAGGAACTCATCAGCTCCTGGTTATATCAAACATATCATCCTTGAAATGTTATTTCCTTTTTCAATAAATATAATATTATTATCAAATTTACTTGATTTTATATCATACTATCTTATATTTTTATTATCTATTTTCATATGTTATGTCATTATCCAATTTCGCCTTTCTATCTGTGGTTGCTAATGGTTTCGCGGATGGTGGCAAAGTTCATCCAATAAGAACCGGCCAAAAACTGTGTACAGGTTAGAGACAAGCAGGGAGGGAAACCCTAACCGGCCGGCACATTTGCGGTTACGAACCACTCTTGTAAGAAATACAATAGCCATCTAAAAATGACGTTCATCGAGCACAGCATTTTGTTCAAGGCGGTATAATGTACTTCTGGTTGGTCGCGCGCCGGCGGCAGCTCCGTCATAGTAGTGAACAGTAATGTACTGTATCAGCCCACAGGACTGCCACCACCATCGCCCGCCGTCCCCCACGACACACTCGCTCCGCGCGCCAACCATCCAACCACCATCATCCCTAGCGCTCCGGTACGATGGCGATCACCCTCGACGACGTGAAGATAGCAGTCCGCAAGTGGCCCACCATTTTCCTTCAAAATGCTAAGGCTGGTCCCCTCCTCCCACGCCGCTCTCACCCTCCGTCGTCCCCTCTGTTTCTTCTTTCTCTGTTTTCCGTCACCACCGTCACTCGCCCCGACTCGGCCCAAGCCCCCCAACCGCCGTCGCTATCCCTTGTTGCTACATAATCTCAAATCCTATCCATGGGTTTACAGTTCGCGAAACCACAGGTCGTACTGCTTTATTTTACGGCTGCTATCTCATACAGAACTTCCGAGTTTTCCGTCAGCTGCACCGACCAACCCCTTTTCACCCCTTCCCTGCCTTCCCAACCCAACGAAGCAGACGGTTTTCCACTTTGGGTACATCCCTACCATCATCGTGCTGGGCATGACCACCACGGAGCCCAAGCCCTCGCTGCTTCAGATCCTGGGCCCCATGTAGGGAGGGCGCTGAGTGAGGGGAGCGGCGGCAGAGGAGTGGGACAGCAGCGCGGGCCGCGACTTGAGCAGCAGCTACAGCAGCTGCTGCTGCTCTCCACGCACCACCTCCTCCTTGTGGACACCCGGTGGTGAAGGAAAGGAGCAGAAGGTTAGAGTGAGGGCAGCATAGCTCCTGGGCGCATAGGAGCAGGCAAGGCAGCTCTGTGTAACTCAATGATTGCGAGGGAAATTTGTGGTTGGTGGCATGGTGTGTGGGAATGAGGAGGGCATGCAGCGGAGACGATGGTGGCTGTTCGTCTCATGTGCACCTGGCATCCTGGTGGCTGCCGTGGCACCGTCATATAGAGCCGTTGTGGGTTGGGTATACATGTCATTGATGCATGCCCAAGTGTACATTCATCCTTCCATCAGTCCTCCACGCACTCCATACCCAATTGCCTGCATTCCTCGGCCATCAACAGTGTCTCTAGTGTTGGCAGCTTCTCCATCAGTGCGCCTGCGTGGTTCTTTGCCTTTTTGCGTGTCAGCCTTAATTCAGGAAAACGAAGAAATCGTTTCCACAATTCGAGACGACGCTGCTGAACACTTTCATCAACGAGAACCCACAAAAGCTTTGACATGGATTGCAAAATGATGACATGGAGAACGAACTGTCACAGAGAGCCGTTGTTGGTTGGGTATTCGCCATCCATACATGCCCCTGCTTCCCTGCTGCCCGCATTCCGAGGCCATCAGCAGTGCGCTCAGTGGCAGCAGCGCGTATGTGTGATCTTTACATTTTCGATGAAATGCGTGTGAACATACATTATTTTGAAGAAAGGCGAATATATCGTATCGACAATTCTCCCTCAAAATGAGGCGGCGCTCTTGAAACACTTCCATCTAATACGGATCGCCTAAACGGCTTCTAAGATGATTACGAAATACTTATTATGGAAACATTTCACCATGTCGAAAACTAATCCGCTACTCGCCGTTAAGCCGTGGGATGAGGCGGCCGGCCCGTCTCTCAGCGCAATAGCCTTGCCTCAGTTTTTCCAGTGGAAAAGTTCACTCGGATGTGCAGTCCCGGCGGAAGCGCCTGCCCATCGACCACCTCCTGCCACTCGTGCGACGGTACAAAACGACCAGTCACCTTTCGGACGTCGTCTTTCCCGCTGCCGTTGTTCGACGCGCCAGGTTGCCCCTCGTCCCTCGGCGAGAGCGCCCCTCGAGAGACGGTCGTGGCGAGGATGGAGGGCGCAAAGGGCGTGGCTTGCCTGACGGCAGTAGCGGCTAGTACGATCCGGCGAGAGGCGCGCGCTAGTATTTGGGCAGCGGACATTTTTCAATGGCAAGGGTAGCGAGCTACTGCAGTAGTTTAGCCTCTTTCTTTCCGGTGGTCAGGTTGATGCGGTAGTGGAGACCGGCGGGCAGCACCTGCCCTTCGCACACCTCTTGCCAAAAAGTGGTTGGGACGAATTCCACCCGATTATCGCAGCCACCAGCCACAACGGGATCCCTTGCCCGGTCGTCTGCCTTCCTCTGAAACTGCTCCTGTTTTTCTGACGCCTGCGCGGAGCGCTCCGCGAGTTGAAGCGCCCGTGAGAGAAGGGCCTGACTCGCTTCCGTAGCACTGCCGGTTTCGGTAGCCGGCTCACGCGGCTGGGACTTGTTCTGCTTCCGCGGGTGAGAATGAAAGGAGTGACGGTGCTGGCCACTGGATACGGTATCTGAGGGAAGAGGGGGAGCGCCGAGTGACAGCGCTGTCGCTTCGCCCCCAGGCTGACCGTCCGGTTGGCAGTCGTTGTCGCCTTCTGTTGAAATGGACGCTGCCTCGGCGGTGGGCGCGGCGCAGGTTAAATAGAAGCCGAGCAAAGCAGCCGCAGCTAGAGCCAAAATCAAGGAGTCACAGTTTGATGCGTTGCTGTGGCCCATTACAGCATCCGGTATGAAGTGCAAGGGGCTGGAGTCGAGCTAGCAGTGGCAAGTGGCGCACGAGAACAGTGATGGGCGCTGGGCTTGAATTTGTCGTTTTATCCATGCTGGTAGCTCTACATTAGGAAGGCGCCTCAGCCTTGGTTCCGGAGGGCAGAGGTCACATCGGCAGCATGAATACATGAATACACACAGCACGCGACGATGATGTGCCTGCTGTACTGGTACAAGCAAGTACAAATGATACCAGTACCTGTACTGTAGCCCCTTCGGCTGATGATAAAAGCACATCAGAATTATTTATATTACTCGACATAGTGTCCGGTGCGGATCGCATCCTGACTACAAAGCAATGTTATCCGACAGCAGAGCAATATTGATTCTACACCTCGCTTGTCAGCCCCCCCATGTTGATGGCTGGCGATGGGAACATGTCCGTGACTTGAATGTTCCGGCATGGCGTAAGTGGGTTAAACGCAACTCGGCGGGAAACATTCCCGAGGCTGCGGCTTACTTTGTGGCGAGTGCGGCCGGGTGGGCTCGTCACAAGCAAAATGGGGTCGACCGTGACGTCACTCGCCGTCATGGTGAGGCTCCTAAAGTTCGGCCGCTTGCTGCCGGCAGCGTCTTGTCGCGGTAAGATCATTGTGACGCCATTGCGCGGATAGCGACTATTGCGGCCGACCACCTGGGCCATGTACGAAGATCGGTTTTCACCAAAGTTGTTATCGAGCGAGCCATTCATACCACTCGTATTGGCCTACAAACTATTCATGCTTGCAGCCTACTAAGCTTGGACTTGGAAAACGCCTTCAACACCATTACCCGCCGGAATTTTCTTGCAGAGTTGTACAAGAATCCCGACTTGCATCATGTTATCCCATACTATTAACCTATGAACTGTGAAAGGATTCGTCGGCGATCCAAGCCTTTTTTGACGATGGAAAGTATTTGATCAAAACGCCTTTCGTCCCGACTGTGATTAGAGTGGCTACGGAGGAATTGGGGAAAGTCCGCTCGAAGGTTCAACCAAACAAATCTTCATGCATGGTACCTCTGGATACGGCCCCTAAACTTGCCGAGGTGATACGGGCGATGGTCCCCGTTGTTAATGGTACTAGTAACCTTGGAGCCCCTTTGGCGATGGACTTCTCGATGGCATATGGCCCTCCGGCATCTCAAAATGATAACTACATTCATTCTTGGCTGCAAAACACCGTCGAGGCTCATCAACTCCTCTTGGACAAGATCCTTTGCTTTCCTATGTCGGACTTCGGAGGGACACACGCCGCTTTTCACTTGATGGTCACGTGTGCGGTACGCCGCTATGGGTTCTTGCTCCGCACCCTCACCCCCCACATGTTTGCCAACCGTACCTTGCTACCGCAGATAGGCCCGTTCGTAATGCAATTTGCCGAATCTTGGGCGTGTCTAAGGACGTACAAACACTCGATCAACTGAATTGTGCTAAGCGCCAGCTTTCCCTCCCCGCGGAGTTTGGGGGGCTTAATGTACCGTCCCTCGAGCTGTGTTTCACTGTGTTTCATTCATTGCGACCCTCGCCAACCAGATTATTGATTACGAGTCCGAGTCGCTAGGTCCTATGTACGGTCTCATCTGACAGGAACAACTAGATGTTGCCATATATACTTTACCGTGGGCGGTCCAATTGCGTAGCTCGTATGATACGATCTCCACTATGGGCGGGTTTTCGGAATCGGATCTCGTGGTGTTAACTAACACCCTAGATCAAGACCTTTCCGATTATGATGGGCCCGATGTCGAGTTGGTAGTATCTTCGGTTAACAATGCGGTGGCGCCCGCTACCCAATTGACTTGCCTACAACCTCCGACTCCCGATGTTCTCACTCGCTTGGGGGATTCCGGGGCCACATTCAACGGGGCATTTCGCGCATTCCTCGTGCCCGGGCCAACCTTAACCTCTTGGCGTCCCCAACCTCAACCTTCCCCACCGGACTATATGAGAGTGATTTTGGGTACGGGTCGCGGGGCTTTGGCTCTCTTTTTTGTTTCACATGAGTCCAGTTTCAAGGTGCCATCCGATTGCTATACGATGGCAGCTCACATGGTGCTTGGCTTGACTGCGGAGCGCGCCTCTAATGTTCGGAAGTGCCCTCGGTGCAATGAGGCTCCTTCAAAGTCTCGCGGGTCTGGATCTTCGTCGACGCTATCGGGCGCCTCTATGTCAGGTGAGCGCTCCACATCTGCTATGCTTATGGACCACATCCCCCGGTGCCCGTGCTATTGGTATGCCATTCAACTCCACGACCGGATTGTCCACGTGCTTGAAGGGCTCATGCTTGAAGCGGGGGCTACTAAGGGGCGGGACTTGCGGTTGGAGGTCCGTCGTATTCGGTTGGGAGCTTCTCGTGATCGTCTTGGGGATGTGGTTTGGTTAGACTTCATGGCTCCACACCGTCATCTTGTTATTGATGTTACGGTCACAAGTGCTCGCACGAACACCAATGTTCCTCGTATAGGTGCTTGCATTATTGGCAGCCTTGCATTGGGAGCTCATCATGGTTAACTTGACGCGGTCCTCCGCACTTCTGCTTTGCTTGGCACGCCTTCGTTTCAGTCGATCCATGACTACTATCCCTTCGCTATGGAGGAAGGGGGCCGGTTGCCGCCTATGGCGGCTGAGTTGGTTGATTGCCTGGCTGTTTTGGTGGCAGTTCGTCGCTTCCCTAGCATGGGTGATGTTGTCTCTCGCTCTTTGCGCTCTGACAGTTATGTCCGTATGCAGCATTTCGTTCGTCGAACTACTTATGTTCGTTTTCGGCGTTTTTTGGGCGGGGAATCGATGTCGGGGATGTGCGACGTGAATTCATGCTCCTCTTCATGGAACTATTTTGAGTTCCTACCTCCGTGACGCATTGCTGATGGGCAGTGTTGACGCTGTGGCATCCCTTCGTGTTCCTCGGGCTTAGGTAGTTTCCTCTTTTCTTCTTTTTGCTTGGTGGCTTCCACTGCTATTTGTAAGAACTTGGTCATTACAAAGCAATGTTATCCGACAAAGCAATATTAATTAGTATTTGTTTTGTCTTACATATTATGATAAACATGACAGCAATAAGTAAGAACAAAATACTGCACTTCCACGCATCCGTTCGGACATTCAATTTCTTGATGCACTTCAGCTCGTCGGGATCACGTGCTTCTTTAATGACTTCAAACAAACCGACTTTCGGGTACCGTTCATGTGTAGAAGAGCCGGAAAACATGCCGTTACACATTGACATTCCTTCAAAGTGATGCGAATTAAAACAAGCGAATGTGGTACGACGATGTTATCGGATTATTATATTGCCAGCATTTTCCCAGCGAATCATGTGCAAAATTATGCACATGTCATTATGAGCGCTATACCAAGACATTTGTCAAACACCAATGCCAAGGTCGAGAGTTTTTAGTAGCGCTCGATCAACCGCTAGCTTACCGTGATTTTCAAGAGGGTTTGAAGGAATGCGGGGTGTCGTATAAACACGTTTTCGAGGTTGTCCAAGGCTCCAACACGGCGCGTGGACTATCGTGCAGTACTTTTGCAAGAGAACTGATGGACTCAAGCCCCTCTAAGTGGCATGTTATTATGGGTAAGCATCCGCATCAAATATCAATATATTCATGGGATCATGATGGATATGCCGCATCATCCGTATCAATGCGTCCATGAACTATAGTGCCCTATCTGATTAATGCATCCATGAATTAATGCCCTATTCGATCAATGCGTCCACGAATCAGTGCCCTATATAATCAATACGTCACTCCATGAATTAGTGTCTTCATTAATCGATGCATCTGTGAATTTCTACCCTAATTCAGCAATGCATATGAACTAGTAATGCATTTAAGCGAAGTACAACGAATTATCTATAAAATTCTGGAACATCGGTCGCATTGATGCATCCCCTTTGACATTTATTAAGTAACATTACTCTTGAAGCCAATAGCATTACAGTCATACTGAGCTATAGACACGGCTACCATCCGATAATAACCCGGCTCATCATTTCCCTAAAATTGTATGCGTGAGGAGACTGATGTTCATGCATCAATGCATTCGCCCCGCATTGCCCGCATCAATCCATCCATGAATTAGTGTCCTACTTAATCAATGCGTATATGAATTAATGACATGTACAATCCATGCATCCACGAATTGGTGCCCCATTCAATCGATGCATCCACGAATTAGTTGCCCGTATAATCGATGCATTCACGCATTATTGTCGAAGTTAATCTATGCGTCCGCGAATTAAAGAAATTATGAAAAGGGTGATGCATCAATGTTTGTTGCATTTATGTCGATGTTTGTTCTTTAACTTTTGAAGCTGATGCGGAGGCTTAGTTGTGGGCAATGCCCCTACATTGGCCTTGGTTGTGCCTTCACATTCATGCCATACTTTATTGTCGCGCTTGCGGGGATCGGCCGCTCTATGGAGTCCGGAAAATGAAGATTAAAATGATTTACTTACAGCAATACATATTTAACGGCTCACGTCCTTGGGCGTACCCGTACATCCAACTAAGTATGCTAGGTCTTGGGTTTCCGCCGTGATCCACCCATGCCAACCTCTCCGTTGGAAGTAGTACAACCACAGTATGAAACATCAAAGTATGTAGCTATCGCTAAAATTGTACACATGAAAGTAACCTTGTCGCTATCTCCACGATATTCAGCCCACTCCCGCCCCGCGAGGGCGCTGGTCAGCCCAAGTAGTCAGCATGTGCTAGTCCAGTTGGGCTTACCTTATCTATGCTCCGGTCGTGCCGGAGCTGGGGAGGGAGTAGGCCAAGAACCCCCTCACGCATATCTTCACGGTCCCGAATGGATCCGCGTTAGAGGTATGCTTTGCTCATCTATTTGCAGTCGTCCTTCTAGCTTGGGCTCCCTTTCTCCTCCGGGACTGGAAAGAAAAGGAAGGCCTTACCTGCACACGGGTTCCACTTGGCACTCATGCCGCCGATCTAGATTTTCTAATGTCCTCACTCAATCTCCGTTTGATTCCAACACTTGTCCGATCGCGTTCAGTCCGCCCGCACCCTCCCCCACTTGTTTACGTTGCCAAGGGGCGAGCCACCTTTACAAGCTGTGTCACCTATGTGCCGTCGCGATAACCCTAAGCACAACGCCTAAGCCACTCATGTCAATGGTTGGGTACCGACCATGGGAGGGGCTGGTCGAACACATGGATCGAGTCGTTGCCCTTCAAATATATCGGGTACGGATATCATAGCATAAATTATCAACCCTCCGTACTATTTTCCCGGCGGCGCCTCATCATGAGGACTGCCGCCGTTAGACGGTGCCCCTCCTCCGGCTCAGGCTTTCCTCTCGCATGCTTCGCGTCGTGCCTAGCCCCTAGGGGGGGGCCGACATCCACATGGCTAGTTGTCGTCTAACGAGCGCCCTTCTTGGCTTCCCGGCTATTCGCGCCTTCTCCAATGCCCGCCTTCCGCCGCAGATCCGCCCGTAACCTCCTCGCCACCGAAAACTCATGAGATACATGTCCCACTCCTTGAGTAAGGCAATATTTGATTGATATCTAGGAAAACAATTACCGGACGGGCTAAGCGAAATAATTGGTATGAGTGTACATATGTTTTTGTTGAAGCCCCTTAGAACCGGGGCTTCCCGACAGTGGATGATCGCGTGGATTGCACTGCCGGAACCTCTATCAGTCCCCTACCGTACTAAGCGTAAAGCGGCTACGGGGTTACCAGCACCGACCACGAGGAGATAGAGGTGTGTGTCGATGGGTTTGCGAGCGCACCCCCCTTGTAGCCGCTGCCGCTATTCCAAAGGCGGGCGCCTCCGGACTTCTTATTTTTGCGCGAGATGCGACATGATGTTGTGTCCGGGGTGCGCCACGAGGAGATTCACATGTCATACAGCGCTCCTCGCGATTGCGGACAAGGCAATGGCGGAAGCAAAAACTCGTGCATTGGAAAATGCGTATTCCGCATGGTTGGCCGGGCTCGGGGACTCGACATGCCGAATGTGTGCGATTTATTATTATGTGCGTTAATATTTTCAAGGCACGTAAGCTTCGAGACCCACCCCAGCGTAAATACAATGCGGGAGGAATGGGTAACTTTACATGAGCTAGGTGTATGGTATTGTGTCATGTTGCTCTAGACATTGTGTGGGCTTACGTGAACCACTTTCACGCAACCATCTGTGGATTAAATACGGCACGGTGTTGGGTCGTTTTTTGGCCGTGAGCAACTCGCACCGGAGACGGAGTTTGTCCGCCGAGACCCAAGTATTTGGTAACCATAGTAGCTGTCAACAACCAACCCCTCATGTGGCAGTTCGCCTTTTGAGATCTAGCTACATACACAAATCTGTTATGTTCTGCTTGTTGTTGTTGTCACCGCAGGTGGAAGTGCATATGAAGGGAGAGATGAGAAGATGTTTGACGATTTAGTGTTTGACATTAGATTGTATTTGAACTAAAGAGTTGTAAAAAAGGTTCTGTCACCTCCCCCTATTGCACTAGGCTTAAATAGCTCTCACCTAGCTAGTTTGCGCCTATTGTCGCTTGGTCCTCATTCCATGTGCTAGGGCTCTCTAACCGTTGCAAACATATTAGCGACGCGGGTCCTCGTGCCTTGGAAATCTCCTTGTCTGCATTGGGAGTCTCATTCAGCGCGTCGCATAGCTAGTTAGACTAACTGTGCGTACATGTACGTACCGAGAGGTACTTGCCGTACAGTACGCATCAATGCCCTTACTAATTTTGTAAAAGCGATGTATCCACGACGTACGTCCTTCCGATGGAAAAGCACGGATTGGATTTAGTAACGAGTACATGTGCAATGTCCTGCAATGTAATGTTGCATAATTGCACTCGTCACACCCCATCCCGTGAGGCTATTGTGCATCATGACACGCTAGTGGTCCGCCGACTAATAAAAGCATATCGACGTGAGAGACGTGACTTGTCCAAGGTCGAGCCTGCTTGAATCCTCCAAGAAAGGATTTTTTGTCTTGTGTTTCACGCTACTATCTGCGGTTGGCACTGGCGATCAATACCTTGGGTTGCCTCCGTCGGCATGGCGTGGAGCACATGCGAACGTGTTGTACGGCGGGCAAAGCTGGGCAACCGGAGTTTTTTCCTTCGTTTAAGGCTTTTACTGTAAATCGGCATTCAAACAGGAGAGAGGTGTGAATTGGAATTCGGGAATCGCGTCTCCTCGCCATTGCAGTGTTTTCCCCGTCACACCCGTCGTCCGTTTCCGTTTGTACCGAGCATCGGCGGCTCGCTAGCTTTCATGGTTGTACCTTGCCTACATGTCGCGCGTGTCCGTCATGCCCCCTACATCGATATGCGTGTCCCCGCTTGATCCATGGCATGACCCCGTGTAGGTGTCCAAGACATTGGTGGGTATCGATTGGGGTTGAGCAAGGTCACCGTTGCCAAATCCCTCGGACCGTGGGGTGCGTTCAATCTAATCCCTCAGTATGTTGCTTTTTGGCGGTAGACTATCCCGAAAATCGCCGCAGCAAGATAATCCGCCCGCATTTGTCCTCCCGGGATGTTGTCATTGTGCACCAATCCCCCGGGTATGTATTCCATCTCTTGAAGGCCGAAGAAGGATTTCTAAAGGCGTAACTTCGAGCCCTCCTCCTTAAATCGTTGAAGAACCTGTCGCAGGTGCTCCATGTGTTCGTCTAAGGTGCGGCTATAAACATAGGCGTCGTCGGGGTAGACAGTAACGAACTTATGTAAAAGGTCGCGTAGAATGTCATTCATCATTCTCTGCAATGTAGCTAGTGCATTGCAAAATCCAAACGGCATGGCGACCCATTCCATTCCATCAACCCATCAAGGGTCTGAAAGTAATCTTGTGGACGTCTTGATCACGCTCTCGGACTTGCCAGAAGCCAATCGCGAGACCAAGATGCTTGTAGAAATTCGCGTCCTTACGCTCATCAAGTGTGTCGTCCACACGCGGAAGTGGGAAGGCGTCCTTACGCGTAACTTCGTTCTATCCACGGTAGTCAATGCACAAGCATAGCGAGCCATCCGCTTTACGCACAAAAAAATGGCGAGTTGAATTCATTTTAGATGGGTCGAATCAGGTCGTCAGCTTCCATCGCGTCTTTGAACTGTCGGTTACGCTCATCGCGCTTTGCGGGTGACAATGTGATAAGACGTTGGCGTTTCGTCGGGCGATTAGTTTCAATGGGGTGATCCCACTTTCGGCTTAGAGGCGGCGAATTAATTGGTTGCACTATGCCCGGGAAGTCATCATAGAGTAACGACCGGAAGTTTTCACGTTGATCCGCAGTAAGCTCCTCTCCAATATGAAACTCAGTTGGCTGCTTTGTTGCTCGCGTAACTTCAATCACTTAAAATTCAGCATTACGTCCCTTGCTGCGGCGCGTCTTGCGCAAGAGTTTATGAACTTTGGTAGGCGACATGAGTAGACACTCAGGACGTCGTTCCTCAATCTTAGTCTCCATTGCTGTCCCATCCATCATGGTAAAACACGCGTAGTGCCAACTTGTTAAGAGGCTTGCTCATCATCAAGCCATGGTAAATCCAATACCATATCAGCAGCGAGTAAATCACGTGATATTAGTTGAAATTCGTGACGAGCCAGCTCGAAGGTAACATCGCAAACATTCGATGATGTCACACATTTACCATTAGCAAGTCGAACATGGGTCTTGGTTGGAGACTTGCGAGTCTGCAAAGCAAAGCGTCTTACAAAGTCCGCTGACACAAAGTCAAGAGCCCTAGCGCAGTCGACCAATCAAGTAACAATATGTCCACCATCAGGAGTTTTCACTGACAGCTCAGTGCGAATTAACGGCCGAGCTTCCGTGAGGTCCGTTAGAAGGGCGGTAGCTGTCGAGGAAAATTGTGGCAGCGTAGCGATGGACTCTTCCGTGTCGTCAAGAGGTACACGTACCGAGGTGGTTTCGTCAGGAATTGTAGTCGGTGCCATATCGTAAAAAGTATAATCAGCGTCGACTAACCAAAGTTGAATAGGCCAAGGAGTTATTGGAGCAACTACCTCTTGTTGGGTAAGATTGTCCACCGACTTACGAGTAAACATTTATGTCATGGCTGGGAATTCTTGGTAGAGTTTCTAGTGTCGAGTGAGCTCGTTGAACTTAGCCCATTTAGGAAGAACCTATCGACGACAGCTCTCAAAATGGCGTCCAATCTGTTCAGCTAACTCTCAGGGTGGATTTATGAACACCCGTTTTCTTGACGAATCTCTCTTTATGATCGAATCCCTCGGCGAACAGTGAGGTAAGTCACCATGCGAGTTCAGACCCTCATCATTATCACAACCCTCTAAGGTGAAGTCAAATCGTGCGTGCAAAGGTTCAAAAACATAGTCAACCACTTTCCAATCAATCGAACGTCTGGTTGCAGGTTTACCACTCTCTCGGCTTGTTCTGACGACGACGACATGCTACTAACGTTGCACCAATCGCGACTGTAGTCGATGGAGATGTCGAAAGGTTGTCGACGACATGTGTCGCTAGCAGTGTCTCAAGACAATCAGTAGATACAGCCGGCCGCTCCAGTTCGCCAGTAGAACAGCCATGCCACCATTATCGTTTCTTCGAAGGAGCACCCATCGCTTATTTGCCTTTTACCTCCGGTCAGTGGGAAAGACGGTGTCTCTTCTTGTGGCACTTATAGCAAAGTCCTTCTTCAACATGACGCTTACGCTCCTCCGGGGTCAAAGCTCCAACGATGGCGTTGCATTCAATTCGGCGAGTGTTTGGAGAAATTCGGCCACGACCTCCTTGTCCTCCTCCACGACTTCGACCTTTGCCAGAACCATCACCGTTGTTTCGCTTCCAGATTGTCGATGCTCCTACTAAGGGGTCCTCGTAAGTTTGCTTCTTGGTAGGTCGTCCGCCTCTAAGTGTTGTCGACGGGCCACTTGTTGATTTAACACAACCCATTTGTGGCGAATCTGTGACGATGTCATTGGGGAAATTTTGAAGCTCCACGAATTTCAAAGTGTAGCCCTTATGTGAACGATGGGACTTGGCTTGGGTCTGAAATAAAAAAATAGCCGGTCCTCTAATGAAGCGAACACATTGAAGGTCATTTGCAAGGTGTTTACGAGACCTCTGTGAAAAGTCGTTGAAGTGTTGGGTGTAGGCGGCGTAACTCATGTTACCCTGCGTATTTCCGAGCATGGCCTTAATTGCGTTGTCGCGAATGTTCGACAGCAAGGACCTCTTGTTGATATCTCTTAGTGGGTCTGATAATGGACACATCGGTACGCTGGACTCCGGGGGATTCTTGGCCCTCCACACATAGGTGGTCGCAGTGTATGCACGATGCGCGGAATTCATGTGCACAATATGTTCCAATCGGGTACCGACTTTTGGGGCGGTCCTTGGATAAGGCGTACAACTCCGTTCCGGGAGGCGTGGGTTCTAGGCCCCCTCATAGTATTTCTAACAGGTTATGGGCCCTCCGCGTTTATTGCGAGGCTACCGGCCGGAGTTCATGGGATGATGTCCATTAAGGGGGAGTATTGATATCCCTTAGTGGGTCTGATAATGGACACATCTTTACGATGAACTCCGGGGGAGTCTTGGCCCTCCACACATAGGTGGTCGCAGTGTATGCACGATGCGCGGAATTCACATGCACAATATATTCCAATCGGGTACAGACTTTTGGGGCGGTACTTGGATAAGGCGTACAATTCGGTTCCGGGAGGCGTGGGTTATAACCCCTCTCATGGCATTTCTAATAGGTTCTGGGCCCTACGAAGCTCCTCCACCAAAGAGTCGAAAGAGGCTGGAATAGTTGTTTGTTGTTCACGTTTGAGCCACTAGTTGTCCAGGGGTCTTGCAACTTGTGAAGTAACCCATATAACGGTGTCATAAGAATCAAAAGTATTTCCGAGCATGTCGAAACGTTGAGGTTGTGCCTCGAGCCAGTCTTCAAGTTCACGCGGTTCACGACCTGACTGAAACTTAGAATTAATCGCAGGCTTACGCTGTGTCTCAGCGAGAGTGACGGGTAAGCCAGCAAAGTTGGTTGTAGGGGCCGGAACCCCATTCGTAAATCAATCGGAGTCTTACCATACAACTTGTTGACGTAGCCTCGGGTGAGCATCCACATTGGGCCATTGAGTCGACATATGTAAGCCGAGAGTAAAAAAGAAACTGCATCGGTAACGACTTGTCTCCATGATAGAGTACTTGGTGCGTAGAAATAGCACGGGGAAAAGTCTCCCATTGAGTCATGTAGCCAAAATGTAGTAACTCGAACTTACGCTTCAAAGCTAGAAGTAACCCATGTTTGGCCGGCGTAAGAGAAAGACCGTCAATGTCAATCGTTGCCGGTACGACGTAAAAACCATCCGAATTAATAGCCGACTGGGCAGTAACAGCCTGCTCGAGCTTAGCAAGTGTGCGTAAATTAGCTATCACGTAGGGAACCGGAACATGCGCCGAAAGACGTAAACAAGCTTACGTTGCCCTTCGGGTAGTGCGACGCGAACCGGAGCGTCACTCAACAAGGTTAAGTCATCAAGAGTCAAAGTAAGGCCAGTTTCCTCAAGCAACTTGCGAACATCAGCATCAACAGACTCTTCGTTGGGCAATATGGAACCAGCAAAAACCATATTTTACCAGTACAAAGTTCACGCTATAAAACGAGCTTAATGTCGGAGGCTTTGGAATCACCAACATATAAGTCGACCACCACGTAATGACCATGTCCGATAGAAGCCATTTCGAATCAAGAGAGCATCGTCGAACAAATCAAGCGACAAGGAGAACGTGCGTCGACCAACGAGCTCCGAAACTAGTGTGGCCTTCGGAAAGCTATCCGAAGACACAATAAATGTGTTCTGTTCTGTTTTGCTCTGTTTTTGTGGGTGGAAGTTCAGATGGAAGAAGAATTGAGAAGATGTCTCACTATTAGTGTTTAACAATAGATTGTAATCGAACAAAGGGAATTGTTAATAGCTTATGTCACCTCCCTCTGCAAAACTAGGCTTAAATAGCCTTCCGCCTATATATTTTGCACTTACTCATGCTCGGTCATCGTGCTACGTGCTAGGGCTTTCTTGCCGTCATCAACAGACTAACGACGCGGCTCGTCCAGATGGGGAATCACATTCCGCATAGCAAACCTCACTTGGCGCATCGTCTGGATAGATAGATTTACTGTGCGTACTTGTATGTACCGAGATGTATTAGTAGTACAGTGCGCATCGTAACCCTCGCTAAATTGCAGTAGCGACGTACCCACGTTGTACGTCCATCTGATGGAAAAGCACGAATTATAACTAGTAACGAGTACTTGTACAATGTCATATTGCAATGTAATGTTGCACTCGTCACACTGAGTGTACTCGTCACAACGAGACATACCCGTTGTCCGTCTCCGATGATGCAGTGTTATCCGCAAGAGCGCGTCATGCTCCTCGCGATACTCTTGTCCCTTCTCCTCTGAAAACTCGGCTAGACGCTTCCGATTTTTTACCATGGCCGCGATCTCAGGTGGGTTCCATTTTACGATACGGTGCCGCACCCGTGCCGCTGGAATACACTCTTCCCATAAAGTCCGTTACTAGCGGCACGCATTTAATTACCCGCAACGCACAGCCGCGATGGCCATGCAATTCGATTGGGGGGTAGAGTAATGACTTTCGAACAACACACCACGGCGCGTTGTTCACTGACGTGAGCACCTCTATCGGCACGCTCCGATTATTGTGGGCACACACGTTGGATTTGCGGCCGAAATTTTGCATGCCGAAATTTGTGGATGTGCAGGTTATGCACGCCTCTATGCGTGGCTCGGTGCACGTAGTGTCGCGATAAGCCGGGAGACTACTCGACATTGGGCTTTCAGCATGTTTGCACAATTGCACGAGTATCCGCCGAGTGTGTTGCGCCCGGCCGCCTACAGAGCGGCAATACCGGGAATGGCATATCGTGTGCACTAGGTTTTCTTGCCAAGTGCCCGAAAATGCAGCCAAGGATCACGGGCTAGGGACCTATTGGGCTTGAGAGACGGTTGACTTGGAGTGCAAGCACCCTAGTGCGCAGATCGCTGGCCTTTCAAGCTTCCGCATCGCCGGGCGTGAAATATGGCGGGGAGCTTTCAAAGTACCCTAGCGCGGGCTTTGGTTTGGCATGCGGCAAATGGCACGGCACCATGCCAACATGGGGGATGAAATGGGTGACGCCGTGAATTGAAGAAGTATAGAGCGCTGATTGTTGAGCGTATTGGCGGAGCGGGTGTGCGGGTACCACCTGCCCAAGGGTTGCTAGCCCTGCGCGAATGTGGCAGATTTTGAAACCCTAAAAACTTTAGTTGGCTGTACGAGGGGCTGGATGGCATCGGACGGCGGATTTGACGCGAAAGCCGGCCGGTAGGCGTGCATCAAGATGAAAACTTGTGTTTACTTGGGGGAAGGGCTTCCATTTGCAACTTGGTTTGCTCGAATCGGACACCGTACGGCAAAGTTAGGCTTTTTTAAGCCTCCCAAGCGTGGGTTTCCGGCCCCTATCCCACCCACGTCAAGCATCTTAACGGCACATGCCATCACACCCACGTGCTCCCATGTTTGCGGACAGCATGCTGGGATCATAAAATCCGCGTGTTGTGTCGCCGATTTCGGGAGTTTTCACGACCCAAAGTGTGGAAAATCCGAATTCCGGGGCGCCCGAATCAGGGTATGCCCCAAAATCGGGGTTGACCCGCAAACCCTAATACGTCAGTTCGTAGCCGTGACGGGCCCCATTTGTGCCCCGCTTCCCCCTTTACTTCACCGTCAACACAAGTTTCGGTCCGCCTTTTGAACGAGCTAAAATACAGTTAAACCCTAGAAACCCTACATGATAAACACCCGCCCTACGCGAAAGGCCCTATTTCACTAGTAAGGGACTTTATGGGAAGAGTGTATTTGCCGTGCAATCCCACAGGAGTGCACATGCGAGAGCAGCCGAGGCACCTACCACTTGAGGCGCATCTTGCATAAAATCTTTAACGACACCTTGCAGCTCTCGTCTCCACAACACCTCAATCTTGTTTGCTAGCGTTAACCACGGCCACACGGCCTTGTTGTTAAACTCCTGGTTCTTGTCCTTTAAAACGCGGGGCATCCGTAGGGTCGAGCCCGCTTTTGCTCCCACCACGGCTTTGCTAAACGTCGCAACGGGGTTGTTAGCGTATCGCGAACTATCTAGACTGAGAGGAGAACGTTTGCCCGTTAAGATGCATTGTTCCAACAATTGAAACAAGGTCGCCAGTAAGAAGTACAAGAGCATTGTCGTGGGCCGCGATGCGCCGGCGTTGCAGCGTTGTGGAGCCCTTGGGCGCGGGGGGTGGCATGTCTTGGAACTTTGCGAGGTCCCGTATTGCCTCGGAAGAAGACGTCCAGTTACACACCCTCGTCACTCTTGGGAGGCGTGTACAACGGTGCTGCTCCTCCCAACCCGGGTGGGTATTGCTATAGATGTTCACAAGCTGCGGGGGGGGGTGTTCCTTAGCGTCGCTTTCGCTAATCCTTCCACTCGGGCGTTCACACTTCGTGCGAACAACACCTCGGTAACCGTTGCCCTCAAGTCATCAGCCGACAACTAACCTTCTCCCTCCATTGCGTTTGACTCGCCGCATTGTGTGCGTGTGTCTTGACGAATCGGTTGGTTGCTGGCAAGTCCGAGCACGCAAGCCGCGCAGTTCTCACGGTACGCCATTGTGGCAGTTGTGGGGCGGCTGCGCGGCTCGGCGTGTATTATAGACCCGATGTTGCGATGACCTGCACTCCAAGAGCGACAAATATCGAACGTTTAGTCGCGAGAAACGAAAAAACAGCCAAGGATTCCCTTTAATATATCGTTCATGCATATAGAATGGCCACGGCGCAACCATAAACGTGCCTTTCGGTGCTGCAATTCAGTTCTTACGGGATGTGAGTTGGTGAGTGAGGTCCCGGAAAAAGTCTCCCCACACTAACCGACTCACCGATGCTACCCTGTCGGCGACAACCTCGGACCATAATCGTCAACCACTCTCCCCATATGCGCGCCTTACGACATATTATCGTCACATATTATCGTCACGGCCGATTTGAAAAGTGCTACCTACATGTGCTCGCCATCCTTGGGGATTCATTCATGTACAATAGGCTGGCGCCCGCCGGCGGCGCAGCGGCGGCGGCCCCGGAGGGGGGTGCGCTCGCAGGCCCGTCGGCATCCCCTCACCTCCCCGTGGTGGGCGCTGGAAACCCCGTAGCCGTGCCAGGCCTGGCACGGTAGGGGGCTAAGAGGGCCGACAGCTCGATCCGTGGGATCAGCAGCTGTCGGGAAAGCCATGTACAGAGGGCTTTTGAAAAAATAATTTCTGTGCACTACCGGCGCCAGGATCTCCCGCTCGGCCCGTCCGATATGTTTTTTCACTTACAGATACTCCTAGATACATGTCTACTTTTAGGAGTGGGGCCTATACTACGGCAGCGTTTGATGGCGAGGAGGGTAGGGCCGGATCAGCGGTGGGAGGCGGGTGTTGGAGCTGGTGGTGGCCAGCCGGGAAGCAGCGCCAGGAAAGGGCGCTCGCTAGCTGTCGACCAGCCCTGTGCCGGTCGAACCTTACCGAGGGGTGAGGCAAGATAGGACACATAACGGTGGCTAGTTGCAGACGGAGGAGCGGCTACAGGAGGCGGCGGCGATCCTCAGGATCAGCCGCCGCCGGAAAGCCTTGTACGGAGGGCTTTTTTGGATACTAAAAAGAATATCCGTACCCGGCGTCGAGCTAGTTGGGGAGCAGCACCAGGGTAGGGCGCTCACTAGCGCGTCGCTACGTCGTCCAGCGTCATCTCCCGGGGGGAGGAGTAAGCTGGGACGGCAAGGCGGACAGTCGCGATGGGAGGAGCGACACGATCTGGCAGCGACGACCCCTTGGGTCGGCGCCGCCGGAAAACCCGGCACGGAGGGTTCTGTTTAATTCCGGGCGCCCGCGACCCGCCGGATCCGGCTACGGTGACCTGCCCCCCCCCCTCTTCGACACCCACTACCCCGACAGACCTTCATACTCCTAGGGGTCCTTGAGCGTGGGCCCGGGTGAGCGCGGAGGCCCCCGCTCAAGAAAAGGCTGCTCGGTGGACGCGCGATTAGAGGGGGGAGGGTACGGCCACAGGCCGGAAAACCGACAGGTACCCTGGTACCAGACAGAGAAAAGACCGGGGAAATGAGCGGGGAAAATTCAGGCGCGGAGGCAGGAGCGCTAGTTTTTTCTATGTCTGTGTGTCTAGGTCCCCCCCACCTGTCCTCGAGGTGATGGGGGACCTCGACACGGAGGACCGCCGCGTCGGTGGACGCGGCAAGACCTTGGGGCGGGGTTTACGGGATAGAGCGGCGGGATCGACGAGCGACCGCGCGAGGAGGGGTTTTTTGCCAGCCTTTCCCCTCCTACCTTCGGCAAGACCGAAGTCACGCGGGAGCTAGATTAGGCTGGCCCGTCGTCCCTCCCGAACGCCGACCGGCCTAGGCTGGTCGACACCCCGGTTCGGCGGGAGCGGGCCGTGCATCGTGAAGGTCGAGCAGCAGTTTAGTTTTGCATTTCTCGACAAGTGGATTTATTTTTCGATCTGTTTTTTCTTGATTACAAAATTATTAGCTGTTACTGCCATTGGAGAGGTTGGGATCAGTGGTTAACGGTCTACCTCACGCTACTAAGTCTTGTATGGCATAGCAAAAGGGGGGCCCCAGAGACAGCAGCCGGTTCTTACTGGTATTGTTGTAAACAATTTCAATTTCAATTTCAATACAATAGGCTGGTAGTTGGGGTAGACAGGAGCGCTCGTCGGGAGCGCCGAAATCGTAAAAACATGTATGTTTTTAACGCGTACGCTTTTCGGGGGTTTGACGACACTGTGGTTGTTGGGTGGTGGCGAGGTGGTCGACGTCCATGATGGAGGTGTGGAGGCCACGGGTGTTAAGATTGATGAGGTGGAGGTGCTGGGGGGTGTGATGGGGGGGAGAGTTGGTCGGGGGGGGTACTCGGCGGGGTGGGGTGGGTTGTTTGGGAGAGAACGTGCGGGAAGTAGTGCGGGTGGGGTGGGGGGGTCGGGAGGGAAGGTGGCTTTGGTGGGGGCGCGTGAGGGGGGGTGTGAGGGTGGGGGAGGGAAGAGTCGGGCTGGGAGTGGAAGGGGAGGAGGTGATGGAAGCCTGAAGTTGGGTGCGGCCGATGGGGGGGGGGGGGGGGGGGGGGCGGAAGCTGTGATGCCATATGAGGAACTGAAGATTATAGACAGTGTAGCGGGGGTGGTAGGGGGTGTATACTTGGTCAAGTGGTGTTGTGAGGATGAAGTATGAGTGGAGGAGTACGAGGGTGCCGCACGACCATACATGACTTGTGTCGATTTGCCTTGGGGGGGTGAGGATGCGCAGGGGTAGAGGGGATGGCGGAGAGGTGGTGTTCCAAGAAGCGAGTAAGGAACGGGAGCGGGTGAGGAGGTCGGGAGGGGGGGGGGGGGGGGAGGAGGAGTCAATCCAAGTGGTAGAGGTGTTATTGATGTGGAGGAGTCCAAATAGGGAGTTTTTGCTAGTTGATGATTCATAGGGAGTGGTTAGGTGTGCCGGGCCTAGGGGGCGAGCCTATGTTAGAGAGGTTGGCCCTCTCTGACCTCTCTGGCAGAGGCTCGCCCATTGGCTAAGGTAGAGTCCGTGGTTGTGGAAGTTGTCGACCTTGTTATTGGTGATGGCAATGTAGGAGGTAGATGGGGTGGAGCGAAGTTTAGACAGGGAGATAACTATGGAGTGAATCTTGGTTAGTTCTTGGTGTCGGCGCCATTGAAAAGAGAGAATCGCGGACATATCGAGGGGGCCAATGGGGGTGGGAAGGCCATATTCAAGGTTCATGTCAAAGATGAGACAATTATGATGTGTGATAGAACATGTTTGCGGATGTAAGTGAGGCGGTAGTGAGGCCAAAGAAGCGGTAGTTCCATTGTGTCGACGGATGTCTTGGGGGGGGCAAGGGGGGTAGTGGGGGCGAACATCCGGGCCGGGGGGGGGGGCTGTGTTTGTGGGTTTAGGGACGTGGACTGGCCTTGGCGACCGAGGCGGTCTTGGAGGGCAGCTTGGAGGCTCCTGAGGCCTTGGAGACTGTGGGATATTCGTTGCTGACTTCATCAGTTCAGTCTTCGATGTCGGCAACGGAGGGGGCCCGGGAGGGGGAGGGAAGGGTTTGGGAGAAGGGTCTGACGGATTGCTAGGCGTGTGAGGGGGAAGGTTCGGGGGCCGGGGGGGGCAAGGCGGGGGTGGGGTGGGGACGGTAGTGGTGGAGGGGGTCGGGGTGGTGGGAGGACATAGCATAATGGAGTGACCCATTTTGTTGCAGCCGTCACAAAGGCCATTATATCGGCGATAGCCATGGCGAGATGGATTGTTGTTGGGGTTGAGGCGGGGAGGGCATGGGAGCGGGTTAGTAAATTGGTTGCGGTTAGCGTCACGTTTCTAGATGTGGGCACCGGATATGAAAGAGGGGCGGGGGCGGTTTGGAGGGCTCGACGGGTAGTTGTTGTGATATGAGGGCTTGCTGTTGAGGGAAGTAGTCGTGTGGAGCTAGTCGATGGCGGTTTAAAATGGGAAAAGTGTTCAGCAACTCGCCCAAATGAGCAACAGTTTCCTCACATTTGCCTTTTACCGAGTCGGTTATGGCTTGAACGACCATAGCGACGACATCAGACTCGTTGAAAATATTTGCTTGTGGCAGCAAGTTGAAGGCGCTTGCGATCTTATTCGAGAGATCGAAACTGCTAGCAACCATATGTTTTAAGTAGGGTTGATGATAAGATGTTTAGCGTAATCAAGCACGAGCTGGCGTAGGCGGGAACCGTCGTAGAAGTTAGCGAGCAGAGCAGCGCGCCAATCGTTATACGAGGCGAAGCGAGCGGTAACCCGGACGCCGTGAATAGGTTCGCGTTGTAGCATGGGGTATTTCTTAAGGAAGGTTTTGTAGCAAGCGTGAGCGACGGAGTTGGCAACGATTTGGCGGACGATGAAGCCTTCTTGATGTTGATTCCACGTCATGTCCTCAAGCTTTTCGTCGAGGATGATGATTAACCGGTTGGTGACACCGAGATCGTGTTGGTCGCTAAGTCTGCCGTCGTGAGGTTTACAAGTGGAAAAGGGAGAAGTCGAGAGCTTCATGAGTTGGATGTTGATAGCGTTGGCAACGGTGAGCAAGAAAGCATTGAGATTGACGTCCATGGGTTGATCTTTGGAAACATAGGCTCCTGGAGTCGATGGAGCAGCAAATAACGCAAGCGCGCGACTAGGAGGAGTGGAAGGAGCAGAAGTAGAAGAACGAGTGTTCGGCACAGTGAAGCGAAGTGCGATTGGACGTCGAAAATTTTCTATGCAAAAGGGGGTAGAGGCAGGAATTAGAAGTGGTCATGCCTGAACCGAAAGATATTCCGAAATCAATAATATATCTAGAAATCATGTAAGCAAATGTTTATTTTTTTGGCAAGAACAATGGAATTTGTTGCTGACAATGGAAATAACTTACAAAGTTATTGATTGGTCCAAGGCTTTATACGCATCTCAGCGGAAGATAAGCATGATACAAAAGTATCCAAGGTGTTACGGATTGTTGTGGACCGTAGCTAGGTTAGTTGTTGTCATGACAGTGTACGACGGTAAATGGGTTGTTAGTGTGATATATGATTGATACGCTGAGGTTGACGTCATGTTGACTAATGGAATCTTTTGCTGGGTTACGTGCAAGGCAATATTGTTGGTATTGGGCTCTATTGCTAGTATTGTGCGAGGTCTTGGTGTAGACTTAACACTAGTCCTACCTACATATACCACGTAAAAAGAGTAGAGCGTGTGTAAAGCGCTCGGCGCCACGCTAGTGATTCGTCGTCCCACCGACACCACACTTTGCCTTCGAGATGGTTGTCCGTGACTATCCTACCATCTCCCACGTAAAAAGGGGAAGAATGTGTGTAAAGCGCCCGGTGCCACGCTCGCTCCAACCTGCTTTAAGCCCCACCCAGCCTTAAGCCTACCGATGCTTTCGACCGGATTTAGTTTTTAAACCGACCCGCGCAAACTCGGCCCGCGCGCACTTTAATTAGTATTGTTTTTGTTTTTTCCCGGGGCAACGCCGCTGTGGCGGTTAGCCTCGTCAAGCTAAACGCTAGCACAAATCAGTTCTGATCTGTCTAGTTTTGTCGTTGCAAGATGGCAAAATGATGTTGTCGAGAGACGATGGTGAAAGATGTTTCACTGTTGTACTTAGGCAGTATATGTTGTAGTGAACAAAGGAATTGTTAAATGGTTTTGTCACCTCCCTCTATTGCACTGGGCTTTAATAGGTTTCTGCCTAGATTGCTTACGCCTGCAAGCTACGCTTACGTGTCAGGCGTTAGAGCTGTCTAACCGTCGTCATCTGTCCTGAGACGCGGCATGCCTAGCATTGCGTTTCACGACGCGGCTCCTTTTGCATCGAAGAACTCGCTTAGGCGCGTCATCTGGCTGGTTAGATTAATTGTGCATATATGTACGTACCGGGAGGTATTGGTGGTACTGTAGCATCAGCACCCTTATCAATATTGCAGTAGCGAAGTACCCACGTTTGTACGTCCCTCCTGTGGAAAAGCACGAATTAGCGTTTGTAGCGAGTACATATACAATGTCATGCAATGTACTGTTGCAGGACTGTACTCGTCACACTCGTACCCTCCCCCTCTTGACAGATCTTGAGGCCGCCGCGAGGCAGACCTCCGTGGTTTTAAGCTCCTTTACTAAAGCAGTTACTGGGACTCAGGAATGCGCGTTGGGTGAGCGTGTATGAAGTCGATGTACGCCTGAGTCTTGGCAAATTTGTGCCATTGGGGCGTCTCCAAGAAATCTTGTAACGCCATTGTTCGATGCACCTCATTCAATCGGTGCCAGACAGGTGGAACGTCGTCATCGCTGAAGTGTGTCATGAAGAGCAGATATTTGTCTCGTCGTCCAGGTAGCGACTTGATGCACACAGCAGAAATGTGTGAGACGTCAAACTCCTCGTCGTCTCCTTCAGGAACAGTCACCGGGACAGCTGATCGTAGTGGTTCGGTAGAGCAGGGTCGTAAGTTGTTCACCTGGAACACAGGATGTAAGCGTACGGTCGCTGGAAGTTTCAACATGTAACTGTGTTTTCCAATCTGCTCCTCCACTGAAAAAGGTCCAAGCTGTCTGTCTCTCAGTTTCCGGTTCGGTTGTCCTCGCAGAAAAAGGTTTGTTGTGACGACTGGCACCTTGTCTCCCTTAGCGAAGTGCGGCCCTGTACACGGTTATGTGCGTGCCTGCATCTCGTCCTTGTGTAGCTGTAACACTGAGCGTACCAGGGTGTGTACTTCCTGTAACAATCTCAACCGTTCTGTTGCGTCTTGTGAAATTGGGATAGATGGTCGCATGATGAACAACAGGTCAAGAGGCTCCTCAAGAGAGAACCCAAAGTTAGCCTCGAACGGTGTGTGCTCAATTCCGAGTGCACGCGAAGCGTTGTACGCAAACTCCACTTGTGGTAGCAGCGTTGTCCAATCAGAGCCATCATAGCAACAGAAGCAACGAAGAAGCTGCTGAAACGCGCTGTTCACTCGCTCTGTCAGGCCGTCTGTTTCTGGATGTCGACTGGAAGACATGTTCAGACGCGTTCCGAGGCGTCTCCAAAGTGTCTGCCAGAAGGCACTGACGAATTTGGGGTCACGGTCGCTAATCAACACACGGGGCAGTCCATGTAAACGGTAGACTCCCTATAAAAACAAAGTTGCAGTTTCTTCGGCAGTAATCGACTCTTTTCATGGCAGAAAATGGGCCATTCGAGTTAGATGGTCTACTACAATCAGCTCACTGTTAAAGCCATTGCTCTCGGGCAAGTGTGTCAAGTAGTCAAGACCAACTGTGTGCCACGGTCTGGGTGGAACAGGCAAAGGGTCAAGAGTCGCAGCCATATGCGGTCGAATCTTTGCTCGTCGACATACGACGCAGCGTTCACAGAAATCTTTCACATCTTGGCGAATTCGTTTCCACCAGAATCTGTCGAGTGCTTTAGCAAGGGTGCTAGCAACTCCTATGTGACTAGCTGACGAACTTTCGTGCAGCTCTGTGATCAATCTCAGTCGGAGCTCAGAGTTCTGTGGTATACAGAGGCGATTGAGGCGCCAAAAGTATCCGTCTCTGGCTTCAATCCGGCTGTCTTTCGTCCACTCACCCTCGTCCCCATAAAACGAGTCTTGGGAGTACCCCTCGCGAATGAGATCAGCGAACTCAAGGCTCAGCTGCAACGCGTTAAAAGTCAGTAAATTTAACTGCGCGTCTTCAAACAGGAGCTGGGACTTCCGTCGTAATTTTCGATCTGACGGAACCTCGCCATCCCAAAATAAGGGTACTGTGGCATTAGGTACGAAGTCTGGACGCCGGCTTAACGGGTCACCATCATTCAGAGCTCCCTTGCGATATGCAAGTGTCATTGAGCCCACAAATGGTTGCAAATCCCGCAGGTATCTTGCTTGCCGCTTGTTTAGCCTGTTGTTCGGTTGCCTGAGCAGGTGTCGCAGTGTGTCGTGGTCTGTTACGACAAGGAACTTAGAGCACCCTTCAAGATAGCACCTCCAATGCTTGACAGCTTCGCATACGGCCAAAGCTTCTAAGTCGTACGCAGAGTAAGTGTTACCACGCTCAGCTGAATTCAGCTTACGCGCCCATTAAGAGACTGGTTGAAGACCTCCTTCTTGGTCTTGCAACAGGATTGCTACAATCCCCACTGTCGAAGCATCTGTAGCCACGGTGAACGTCGCGTCCGAGCCGACCTCCGGAAGGATCAGGCATGGCGCGGAAATGAGCCGTAACTTGAGAGTCACAAAGGCTTCCAAACAGGCAGGCGTCAGCGTAACCTTCTGTGGCTGGGACTTCCGCAGTAAGTCCGTCAATGGAGCCGTAAGGTCGCTAAAATGATGTATAAATCTGGCATAGAAGTTGCATAACTGAACGAAACTGCGAACCTCCTTCTGCGTCTTGGGCACTGGCCAGTCTGCAACGGCCTCGACTTTCTTTGTGGAAACCGAAATTTTACCGGCAGACACGGTATAGCCCAGGTACTCCATCTCTTGCAGTCCGAAGAAGCATTTTTTAAGGCGTAATTTCAAGCCTTCCTCCTTGAATCGCTGTAGCACGAGACACAAGTGCTTTAGGTGCTCCTCCGGAGTTCGACTGTAGATACAGACGTCATCGAGGTAGACTGTCACGAACTTATGTAAAAAGTCGCGAAGTATGTCATTCCCTGAAATGTAGCCGGCGCATTGCACAGGCCAAACGGCATGGCGACCCATTCCATTAAGCCATCAGGGGTCCGTCTTATGCACGTCTTGGTCACGTACTCGAACTTGCCAGAATCCAGAGGCGAGGTCGAGGTGTGTATAAAATTTGCGTCCTTAAGTTCGTCCAGAGTGTCATCCACACGCGGGAGTGGGTAAGCATCTTTACGCGTAACCTCATTAAGGCCACGGTAGTCAATGCACAGATGTAGTGAGCCATCAGCTTTCCGCACAAATAGAATTGGTGAGCCGAACTCATTGTAGCTGGGACGGACCAGACCAGCCTCCACTACGTCTTTGAACTGTCGATTTAGCTCAGCGCGCTCTGCAGGTGACAATCTGTTCAGCCGTTGGCGTCGCATCGGGCCAATTGTTTCAATAGGATTATCCCACTGTCGGCTTACATGTGGAGAGTCGACATGTTGAAGTAACTCCGGGAAGTCATCGAAGCGTAATGACCGGAAGTTGTCACGTTGGTCTGGAGTTAGCTCCTCTCCGGTGTGAAAGTCTCTTGGTTGTTCAGCAGTTGACGTAAGTTCAATGACGTAAAATTCAGCATGACGTCCTCTCCTGCGGCGCGTCTCGCGCATGAGTTTCTGAACTTTAGTAGACGACAGCAGCAGACACTCAGGGCGTCGTTCCTCGAGTGTAGTCTCCACAGTTGTACCATCCATTAGTGTAAAAACCCTGGTTGTACCAAATTGTAAAGTGGCTTGTTGGTCATCAAGCCATGGTAAACCCAGGATTAAATCAGCTGTACGTAAATCACGTAAGACGTAAAAAGTCCGGTGAAATTCGTGTCGAGCCAGCTCAAAAGTAAAATCGCAGACTGTCGAAGAAGTTACTCGCTGTCCGTTGGCGAGTCGAATTGGGGTTTTAGTCGTAGACTTCCGAGTCTGTAAAGCAAAGCGTCATACGAAGTCCTCTAACACAAAACCAAGCGTGGCAGCGCAGTCCACAAGTCCAGAAATTAGGTGTCCACCATCAAAAGTTTTCACAGTCAGCTCAGTTCGAATTAACGGGCGAGCTTTTGTGAGGTCAGTCAGTAGGGCTGTAGCTGGCGAAGAAAATTGTCGCAGCGTAGCGATGGACGGTTCCGCGTCGCCAGAAGGTACAGGTACCGAGGTGGGTTGGTCAGATGCTGTAGGTGATGTCGAGTCGTAAAACGCACAATCTGCGTCGACTAACCACAGCTGTACAGACCAAGGAGCTGGAGCAACCACCTCTTGTTGCGCTGGGTTGTCTAGTGACTGACGAGTAAAAAGCTGTGTCCTTGCTGGGAATTCTTGGTAGAGTTTCTAGTTCTTAGTCACTTGAGTAAATTTTGCCCACTTTGGTAGTACAAATACAGCCATCGTAGATGTCGGAGATGTTCGACGACAATCCTCAAAGTGTTGTGCAATCTGCTCAGCTAACTCCCAGGGTGGGTTAATGAACACCCGTTCTCCTGACAAGTCCCTCTCAAGAATCGAGTTACTCGGCGAACAGTGAGGTAAGTCACCGTGCGAGTTTAGACCTTCATCATCTGCACATCCCTCCAAAGTGAAGTTGAATCGTGCGTGCAGAGGGTCAAAGACTGAGTCAACCAGTTTCCAATCAATTGAACGTCTGGTTACAGGTTTACGACTCTGTCTCTGCTTAGTCTGACGATGACGACATGCTACTAGCGTTGCAGGTGTCGTGACTGTAGTCGATGGAGATGCCGAAGGTGTTTCGACAACCTCTGTCGCTAACAGTGTCTCAGAACGAACAGTAGATGTAGCCGGCTGCTCCACTTCGTTGGAAGAACAGCCTTGCCACCATCATTGCTTCTTAGATTGGTGTACCTCCATTGGTGCCTTGCCCTTCCACTCCGGGCACTGGAACAGTCGGTGTCCCCTCTTGTGACACTTGAAGCAGAGTCCCTCGTCCATATGCTTTTTGCGCTCCTCAAGGGTCATGGCATCAGCGAGGGTTTTAAAGTCCACGCGGCCAGGGTTTGTTGATGGTTGACCACGGTCACCACCGTTGTTGCCTCCACGACCACGTCCACGACCACGTCCACCAATATTGCGCTTCCATATCTTAGAGGCCCCAACAAGGGGGTCAACAAGGTTGCGCTTCTTAGTGGGTTGACCCGACGGGCTAGCTGTAAACCTCATGTTACCAAGCTCCGGGGATTCAGTCACGACCTCGTTCAGGAAATTCTGGAGCTCCACTAGAGTAAGGGTATAACCCCTCTGAGCTCGGTGTGACTTCGCTTGATTCTTCAACGTAAAGTTGCCCAATCCGTTTATAAAGCGTACACACTGCACATCAGCTGTCAGGTTCTGTCGTGAACGACGTAAGAAGTCGTCATGTAGGCCAGCCAAGTTCCGGGTAGGCATCGGCATTCCCATACGTAAACCTGTCGGTGTTTCACCACTTAGTTGGTTATTGAAATTGAAATTGAAATTGTTTACAACATGTACCGTATGCGCCGGTTTTTCACCAAAAGCCGTTTACTCCCCCCGGGGAGGGTGCAAGTAGAGGCGAAGGTTGTGTGCATTCAGGGTCGTGCGTGGAGGCAATGTGCGGATGCGCGGTGGGAGGTCGTGCGGGACTTGATGCGGTATATGCGTAGGAGGTGATGCAGCCATTGGACAGTATGCGTATGGAGTTGAGCAAGAATGCGAGATGTGTCGAGGCGTGCTTTGGAGACGAGTTTATCTGGAGGGTCGGTGCGGGCGGTGAGAAGGGAGGTGAGACTCGTGATGGTGGAGGAGTGTGGTGTACCGGTGCGGCTCATGACTATGGGTATGATGTCGACCACTGTGCCTGGCCAGTGGTTTCTGATGGCGTTCGCAAGGGGTGTGTATTTGGTGCGTATGAGGTCAGCTGTGTGCGAGAGGTTATTGTCTGTGCAGTACTTCCATTCCCCTATCTGGATTTTTTTTATGGATGCGTAACGTCGGCGACCGTTGGAGTGACCAACGAATCGGGGTTCGAGGATGCGGATGAAGTCAGGTTTGTGTGCAGGGGGACGAAGTGGGGGGGGGAGAATCTCAGGTGGGAGGACGGCGGGGCACGAGGTGAGGGAATCGGGCGAGAGACCTTCGTCAGCAGCGACAAGGCGGGTGGGCATGTGGGTGGGGTGAGGTGGGTGGCAGTCAAGTGGGGTGCAGGCAGGGGTGGGGGAATCAAACGATTTTATGGGTTTGTTACCGAAGTCTGCGGTGATGGTTTCCCATCGCCCTCCGTTGTGGCGTTCCAGTAGGGAGAGTAGGAGTTGCAGAGCGCTGTTGTGTCGGTCCTGTCTTAGACCAGACATAGAGGGGCAGTTACCGGCCATGTGGCCGTTGCTAGTGAATTGGCCACATAGGGGGCAGCGCAGGGTGGGGTTGTGAGTAAGTAGGCGGGTGTTGTGGACACCCCACATGAATTCTTGTTTGTGTGTGAACTGGATATTTGTGAGGGTTGAGTGTTTTTTGTGGTAAGAGAAATCGGCGCCGTCCTGCGCGGCGCGGGCGAGGAGGGCACCGTGTTTGGTTGTTCGCGAGAGAGGAGTGTGTGTGTGTTTTGTGCTGTAGGTGTGTGCGTCGGATTTGAGGTTGGTGTATTTGTAGGTTACGGGGTCCCCTAGCGTTTGTGGGATGAGGGTGTATGGCCATGTCCAGTGGCCTATTGTGACTTCAGAACCTGTGGTGTATGTAGTATCGGGTGGGTGACCATCCGCGACTTGGTTTGCGAGGGTGTCTGCGAGGTCGTTGCCGATGGAATGGTTGTGGGCTTTGATTTTGCCGAGGTGTGTACGGATGCCTGTTTCGCAGCGGGTTTTAAGGGTGTGTGTGATAGATGAGAGGGTGTCGCGGTGAATGTTGTGGCGGTAAGCGGAAGGGCAGTTTAAGTAACCTTGTATGAGGCGGAGGGAGCACGCACTGTCTGTGAGGAGGTGGGTGTGGCCAAGTTGGAGGCCAATATCTATGCCAGCTAATTCAGCACGATTTATTGTATGTGAGGGAGGGGTAGAGGTCACCATGATTTTGACTCGGGTGTCCGAGGCGGGGTGGGTAGCTGCTGCTCCGAGGGGGGTCGAGCCGCCTTTTTTCGAGCCGTCCGTGTATACGAAGTCCTGCCAGTTCCAAGCAGGGGTGCCTCTGGTGGGGGGGTACGTTAGATGCACGCGGTCTGGGAGGGGGTATGTGAGGGGGTGAGTTGGGTTTGGGGGGCGGTGGTATATACCTGCTGAGTGGGGTGAGTATGTGACAAAGAGGTGTGGAGGAGGGGGGGTGATGATGGGGTTGGGGAGGTGAGTGTCGTAGATAGATTCGAGAGTGTTGTGAAGTGCGGTCATGGCTGCGGGTGACGGGAGGGTGGTGAGTGCGAGGGGGTTAGCGACGAGGTATATGTCGACCATCCATCGTGTGCCGAATGGGGTAGGGGTGGGGTTGCCAGTGTGTTGGTCGGGGGGTAGGAATGTGTTTGCGTCATTGGGCAGGGTGTAAAGGTGGTGGGTGTATGGGGAGTTGATGTATTTGGAGTGGCGGTATGGTGTGTGTTCCCAACGGGGGAGGATGAGGATGGTTGCGCTGGGTGTGTGAGGGGCTGTGAGGTGTGCGCTGGTGATTGCGTGTTCCATGGCTCGTCTCATGCATTCGTGGTCGTATTCGGGGTTGGCTATGTTGGTGCCTTGCCATGTGTGTGGGGCATTGCTGCCGCTAGATGAGAAGACTATATCTTCAGGGTAGAGGGAGTGGTAGGTGTGGGAGTGGAGGGATTTATTGAGGGGGTCGGAGTAGAGTTCTGTCTGGACGCGGAATGTGTGACGGAGAGCTGTGAGTAGGTCTTCTCTAGTGGCCCATCTATTACGGGTGGTGGTGGCGGGTGTGGGTGAGTGGATTTCTGAGCGGGAACCTAGGCGGGTCAGGAGGTGGTAGACCTCCTCTTCGAACGTATGCTGCGAGAGGTCGGGGCGAAAGAGCTGAAAGAGGTGGCGGACGCGGGGGCCGTTAAGGGTGGTGACCGCGCGGCCGTCGGGAGTGCAGAGTATGGTGGTGTCGAGGAGTGATGGGTGTGCGTGGATAGCGAATTTACCGGTAGGGAGCATGTCGAGGTCGGGGTTGATGGGGTCATGGTTGAATGTGATTAGGGGGTGTGACCACGGAGGGGGTCCGGGTTCTGGCAAAATGGGTGTGGTGGAGGGGACATAGCCTGAGTTAAATGCGGTGAGGGCGGTGGGGCCGGAGGGGGTCTCACTGATGGTGTCGTGGAGTTGTAGGCACGGGGCCCACTGCACTTCGTGGAGGTGGGTGAGGTCGTGGTGTTGGCCGCGAGCACACCAGTCGCACTGCCATGAGGCGGGTCCCTGAGCTGGGCGGCATTGGGAGTGTATGGCAAAGTGCGGGCATGTGCAGCAGGTGGAGGAGGGTTCTATGTGCAGGGGGTCATGACACATGGAGCAGGCGGTGGGGGAGGGGGAGGGGAGGCATACCGATGTAGGAGTGGAGGAGATGAGGCGGAAGCCGTCGTCGAGTTGTAACTGAATGTCCCATTCCGTGAGGTGTTCCGGGGCCCATTCAACCATGTACTGCGTCTGGCCGTATTCTGTGTCCTTGTGTTTGGAAATGATGCGTGTTACGTCGCAGGGAGGGTAGTGGTGGTCTGAGGGGGTGAGGTATTCAGTGTCTAAGTGTGTGGTGGGTGCGGTGGGGGTGGGGTGAGTGGTGCGGGGGGTGTAGATGCCTGATGAGAGGGTGGGGGGCGAGCGGGGGAGGTGAGGGGAGAGGAGGGGAATCCATGAGGGGTGTATAGTGGTGGGGGGGGATGCTTGGTTGGTAGTGAGGCTTGTGATGGGGAGGCGGTTGTGGATAGTATCGAGGGGTTCAGTGAGGATTGCGGCGAGGAGGCGGATGGGAACTGAGAGTGGGGTGGTGGACCCCGTGAGTGTGGTGATGGATTTGCATGATTTGAGGATGAAGGAGGATGAGGTGGCTCTGAGGAGGACTTGTGGCCACGAGGTGATGTTACTTTTCCAGAGGGGGGTGAGGCGGGGTAGGAGGGAGGCGTGTGTTTTGCGGGGAGAGAAATCGCAGTAGGCTTGTTTATATGTGTGAGGGTCGGTGATGTGTGTGGCTTTGTCCCGGAGTGAGGCGAGGAGGGCGTTGTCTTGAGTGGTGAAGTGGGCGCGGATTGTGGAGGCGATAGGGTTGGTGAGGGAGAGTGGAGGGATGTTGTGGAATAGGGTGCCCGCATCGCGTTGAGCTCGGACTAAGCACTTGAGTGTGGGTGGGGTGTAACATGTTGACATGATGGATTCCGAGGGCCAGTGGGAGTACGTGGTGGATAGGGTGCGTATGTGTGCGCGGGCCATGTGGCCTCTGTAGCCCGAGTTGTTCATGATTTTATGTAGGTGGCAAACTGTGAGTTGTGCGGCGTGGGCTTTGAGGGAGGGGAGGCCGTATCCTAGGTCTGAGGTAGGGCGGTGGAGGGCGGTGCGGGGAAGGTTACGTACCGAGGAGACGGCGGAGCGGAGTGCGCGGCAGATTTGTCCTTCGAGAGTGTCGAGTTGGGAGTCGGTGAAGAGGCCAAGCTGGAGGGTGAAATGCTTTCCGATGAGGAGTCCACGGATGACCCTGATTCTGCGGGATTGTGTTAGTGGGGAGGTGGAAAGGGTGGTGATGAGGGATGCAGTGGTGCGTTTGAGTTCTTGCCAGTGTTTGGTGAAGTTGAGGGAGGTGTTGAGTTCTACCCCTAGGACACGGTATGTGTCCCTGGGGCTAATGGAGGGGATGGGGGCCGGGGTGGAGTTTAGGGAGATGAACTGTGTCTGCAGGCGGGATGCGAGGAGGGTAGTGTTGGCGAGGGTGAGGGCGTTGCCTGTGCGCCAGAGCGCGCCGGTGATGCAGCATTTGCGGATGTTGACGGTCATGCCCGTGTAGGCGCTGAAGAGGGAGAGTTTTCTGAGCTGGATGGTCATGTTGGGGGTCGAGCCCGTGGCAAGGCTGAGGTCGTCGGCGAATCCGTGTCCTGGGTATGTGGCTGTGGGTTCTGTGGGGTCGACGTTAGTAGCGGGGGGGCCTGGGCGGTATCCCCGGCTTCCCACCGTGAGCCAGCGAAGAAAGGGTTCAAGGAAGAGGGTGAATAGAAAGGGGGAGAGGGTGTCGCCCTGGAGGGTTCCGCGATTAATGTCTATAGAAGGGGTGGGGCCATGTGGTGTAATATAGTCTGTGGTTGAGACCCCGTAGAGGTGTTCGCATGTGTCGACAAAGGTGGGGGGCATACCGAGTTGACGCATGTGTTTGAACATGATACGGTGGTCCGCGGCGTTGAAGGCGCCTTTGAAATCGGCGTACATGACGTAGATGTCTTTGTTGTGGAGTTTCGCGTCCTCCATTGTCATAATGAGGGAGGAGAGGGCGTCGTGGATACTGCGGTGTTGTCGGAATCCGTCTTGTTGGTCGCTGAGAATGCCGTGGGTTTCGGCGTACTTCGAGCCTGCGTCTTTTATTAGTGCTGTCCATAGTTTAAGGAGGTTATTCATGAGGGCGATAGGGCGGTAGTTATCGAGGAGGGAGGGGTCGCCTTTTTTATGTAGGAGGCATGTTGTGCTGTGGCACCAATCAGGAGGAGTGTAGGATTTGTGTGCTAGGAGGGAGAGGAGAGAGAAGAGGGCGGAGCGGGTCGCCGGTGGTAGGAATTTGATTATTTCATTGGGGATACCGTCGGGGCCGGGGGCTTTGCCGGTGCCTAGGGAGTTGAGGGTTTTATCGAAAGTGTCGCGGGTAATCATGTCGGCAAGGGTGAGAGAGGGGTCACCGCGGGGTTCGATGGTAAAGTTGTCGGGGTTGTCGGGGAGCTCCCATGGGGGGGTGGGTAGTTCGTGTGGGGTGGCGCAGCCGAGTTCGCTAGCGAAGTGAGAGTGTACCGCGTCAATGACGGCGGAGGGAGAGGATGCGGTGGTTTTATCGGGTTTGGTAATGCGGTGGAGGGTGGAGGCGGCGCCGGCGGGGGGTAGGAGGCCGCTTTTAATTTTCAATCGGCGGTGGGAGAGTTTGGGGCAGGTGTCGTAGGCCGCATTGGCTCGAGTTTTTATTTTCTTTATCTTATCCGTGGTGGTGGCGTGAAGGAGCTGGCGTATGCGTGCTTGGCACTGTTGTTTGATGGCGTCAGGGGAGAGATAGTCGGTTGTGTTTAAGAGGGCTTGGGCGATGGGGAGGGGGCCGTTATTTTTGCTGCATTTACGGAGTTTGAGTATGTGAGTGCGTGTTTTATTTGTTAGCCAAGTAGGGTCATGGGACGCTTGGGGTGGGCGGGGTTTCTTGGCGGGGAGGAGGGGCCAAACTGTGGCTGCGTGGTTCATGTGATGGGAGAGGAGTGTGGTGAATTGTGAGGCTAGGGTGTCGAGGGTGTCGGGGGAGGCCGAGGTGTGTGAGGTGTTGAGAATTTCTGCGTGGAGGGCGGCCGTTTGGTTGATGAGGTCGGGGGTGCTGGATTGGTACGCTTTTATGTGGTCGGGTGTGAGGGGAAGTCGAAAGGTGAGTTTGCGCGTTGTGTGATGTGTGTGGGGGTGGGTACGGGGAGGGGGAGGGTGTGCCATGAGGGAGAAAGGGGCGGGAATGACGAGGTGGATTGCAGAGTGGTCAGTAAAGTGGGAGGGGGAGGGGAATATCGAGCAAGAGGATGGTGGGAGGGTGATAGGTGAAGGAGGCGTGGTGAGCCAGTGGTCAAGGCAGCCCCCGCTGCGGGGGAAGGTAGGGATGGGGTCGTGGAGGGGGTGGAGGTGGGATTTGAGTAAGGAGGTGAAGGCAGGGTGTCCTGTACCTGTGTGGGTGGTCGATTGGAAGTCTCCTCCCCAGAGGGTGCGGTGTTGCGGGTGGTCGTCCGCTAGGCGGAGGCCCCAAGCTGCAACTTCTGCGTAGAGGCGGGTCAGTTGGGGGGTGTAGAGCTGGGGCATATAAGTACCTATGAGGAGGTAAGGGGTGCCTGAGTGGGGGACGATTTTTAGTCCGGCGATATGGGGGATGAGGTGGGGGGGCGGGGTTAGGACAGTGGCAGATTGGAATGAGGCTCGGCGGACCGCGAAGAGAACGCCTGCGTTGGGTAGGGGCACAGTTGAGTAGCAAGGTCGGGAGCTTTTGAGGTGGTATTGGGGGAGGGCTATGCGCCAGCGGGACTTGTGGGTGTCGTGGTTGGTTTCGGTGAGGATTAAGACGTCCGGTTGGTGGGTGGTGGAGAGGTGTTCAACATCCATAATGGAGGTGTGTAGGCCGCGGGTGTTGAGGGTGATGAAGTGTAGTGGTTGGGATGTGTGGTGTGGAAGGATGGGGGAGGGGAGGGAGGGGGTGGTGCGGGGGGGGTCATCGGGGGGGCGTTCTACGGGTGGAGGTTGGAAGGGAGGGGGGAGAGGAGGGGAGGGGGGGATGAGGGGAGTGGGTGGGGGCTGAGGGGGGGGGGGGTAGTGTGGGGTGGTGGAGGGCGTCGAGAAGGTGGTGGCGGCCCTGTGGGAGGGGGGCGGAGCGGAAGGTGTGGTTCCATAGGAGAGTGTGTAGGGAGTAAACCGAGGAACGGGGATCGAAGGGGGGGGGGTTGTATGGTTGGTCCGGGGGGGCTGTGGTGATGAAGTAGGTGTGCAAGAGGGCGTGGGTACCGCACGACCATGCTCCGTCGGAGTCGTTTTGGCGAGGTGGGTTGAGGAAGCGTAGGGTACCGACGGGAGGGGGGGGGGAGGAGTTCCAGTCAGAGAGGAGATTGAGAGAGCGGGCGAGGAGGTCGGGCGGAGGAGGGTGATGAAGAGAGTCGATCCATGTCGCTGAGGTGTGGGTTAGGTGTAGGAGGCCGAAGTGTGAGTGTTGCCATGTGAGGATCACGAGAGAGTGGTTAGGCGTCCCCGGACGGGGGAGGGCGCCTCGGTTGGCGAGGTTAGTCCAGTGGCTGGGGAATTGGGAGTTGCTGTGGTGGTTATCGACTTCGTTGTTAGTAATAACTGTGTACGAGGCGGTGGGAGTGGAGTGGAGTTTGGATAACGTCGTAGCAAGGCAGTAGAGGTTGGAGAGGTCCTGGTAACGACCCCATTGGAAGGATAGCACCGCAGAGGAATCGAGGCAACCGATGGGTGTAGGGAGGCCGTATTCAAGGTTTAGGTCGAAGAGGTAGTTATGTAAGACGGTGCAACAGGTGCGTGGAGTAAAGTGGGCCGGGAGAGTTGGCGGAAGCATGGAGGTAGTAGTGTGTCGTCGGATATCTAGCTGGGGGGTGGGGGGTTGGTTGTGGGGTCGAACCTCTGGGCCTTGAGGCCCGTCGTGTGGGGGACTAATGATGAGAAGCGGCCTTGCCGGCCGAGGCTTGTCGAGGGCGAGGTTCTGAGGCTCCGGAGGGTCCGTTCGTCGACGTCATGCGCATTTCGGCGAGTAGAAGCTCCTTGGAACGGGTGGTCTTTCTGAGCTTAAGAGAGGGTGGTAAGTGTAGGGATGGCGGGGAGAGGATGAGAGGGTAGGGGAGGGGGGATTGAAAAATTGTAAGCAAGGTGGGGTAGGTATTAGAAGTAGGGCGATAGTGGGGAACTGTGACAGAGGGGGCTGTCGATATCGTATCAAAAGTGCTTCGGGGCTTCCGAGAGAAGCCTCGGAGCAGGCCTAAAGGAAGTGGGGACTGTAGGGGCGAGGGAGTACGTGTATCGCAGGGACTGTTACGGGTTCGGGACTGCCAGACTGATTCTGTAAGGGAGGGGCGATATTTCCGGGGCAGGGGGGTGCGCGGGGGGGCGGGTGATCGGTTAATTATTCGGGTAGAGCAGGTCGGGTGGGCTAAACTCTGCAGGGGAAGCACTGCCATTATCACAGCGACGGGCGAGTAGGGCAGAGCATGGGGCGTGTAAAAGGGGGGAGGTAGAGCGAGTGCACTAGGTTCTACAGTGTGGTAATCGCAGGTAAGCGCTAGTGTCTGTTGAGTTAGGCGTGTTATCGCGGTAAAAGTAAAAAAGGGAAGAAAGGTAAAATAGAAAAGGATGAAGCGGAGAGGAGCAACGACTGGAGCGAGTGAGGGATAGAGCGAGGGAGCAGGGGGAGGGCAGCAGGAAGAGGGGAGACGGGGGTGTCTGATCAGGGCGGTGGTTAGTGCAGTTGTAAGAATCAGGCCTGTAAATAAAATTTCTAAGGAAGACGACTTTTTGCGAGTTACAGGGTGATGCATTATTGATCGAACTGTGCAGCTCTTTGGCTGGGAAGCATTAAGGTGGGGAGAGGGTTTCGATTTAAGTGCCCTGATAACCAGTGTATCAGTGCAGGCTAGCGGGAGGGGTCGCTGGGTAATATACAGGGCCGTGTTGTGGGACGGGGGGTGGCGGTCGGCGAGCGGCGAGTTCGGGCGAGAGGGAGCGTGTAGAGCAAGGGCCGGCGCGACAGGCCAGGCAATTTGAGCAGCTGCGAGTGGACTAGTGTAGTTGCGGGGTAGGTAGGTAGCATGAGAGGGGAGGGGGCGTCGGTGAGTACAGATCAGGGCAGTGGCGTGTGCAGGGGCAGGGATCAGGCCTGTATAATAAATTTTGTTTTCTCTGATTAAAGAAGATGATTTTCGAGGTACATGATGGTGCATTAGTGGTCGAACTTTACAGCACAGTGGTTGGGACGCACTAAGGTGAGGGAAAGGTATCGGTTTAAGTGCGCTGGTAACGAGAGTATCAGCGGGGGTTAGCGGGAGGGGACGGGAGGTGTTAGACTGGTCCTTACTGTGGGACAGAGCGGGACGATCGCACCAGTACGGGTCGTCTGTGGGGGTTGTTGAGTCAGCGGCCCGTCCCAGGTCAGTGGTTGACCTAGGAGCGGCGAGGACCGGAGGCGTCCGGAGTCCTCTGACTGATGAGGATTCCAAAGCGGTGCCCAAGTCTTGGGCGGATGGGGGTGGTTGGGGCACAGTGTTGAGTAGAGCGAGCGGATGTCCCGCTTGATAGCTCCGGGGGTTGTAAGGGTCCGCGGTGGGCGCCTTCACGGGCCGATCCCGCGATGGCATAAGCATCTGCCTGTAGGTGGGGGGGGGGGGTAGGGGTCGAAGACATGGCGTTCGAGCAGGATTTCGAGTGGTGGAGATAAGTAGTGGAGTTGAGTGTGGCTTTTCGAGTAGGTGTTTGAGAGTAGTGCGCGTGTTGGCTGCACGCGACCAGGTCCGATGGGGCCTGGGTTTGGTGGATGTTGGCGGCGGACAGGGACGTCCGGACGCTCGGAGGGGCGCGATGTGGCGCGCCGCCTACCGGGGAAGAGACTTTTTGTAAGCGATGTGGTTTTTTGGTGTGTCGCAGTACTTTGACGGGTACATGTGTGGTTTTCGAAGTGGATGGCGCGATAGCTGTCGGGGGGATGAAATTCAAATCCCTGGAAGCTGCGCCTTTGAGTGTGTACCGTCTGGTGTCGCTACGGATCCACTGACCATTTTGAGCTAGGCTCGGGTGGGGAGAGGTGAATGGTACACGCTGTTCAGCGGCCCTGTCCACCAGTCTTGCGCTCGATGGGAGGCCAGGCCCAGAGCGAAGACGATCGGCGTTGCTCATTCGAGCTACCGACCCATCCCCGTGTTTTTGAGGTTCAGTAGTACTTTAGTAGTACTTTGGATCTTTTTACTGTCTTTAGTGACGGTAGGATACGTTTTCCCTACCGACACTTTCCTTAGTTGGTTAATGTGGCCACGAATCAGCAGCCAAACAAGACCAGAGTCGACCGTCGTAAACCGGGAGAACATGAAGAACTGTCTCGGAATAGACATGTCGTCCTGAAAGACCGGATTGTGTGAGTAGACTGCTCAACAAAAGGTCTCCCATGGAGTCACGTAACCGAAGTGAAGTAACTCGCTCTTGTGGTTCTCAGCACGAAGTAACCCCGTCTTAGCGGGCGTAAGGTTCAGACCGTCAATGTTAATTGATTCCGGGACGACGTAAGTACCATCCGGATTAATGGTCGACTGTGCAGTTACAACCTGTTCAACCTGAGCATGAGTACGTAGGTGGCTCGTAGCAAACGGAACAGGGACAGAAGCCGAGTACACGTAAACAAGTTGTAGACCTTCAAGTAACGCGACTCGAACAAGAGCGTCACTCAACAGCGTCAAATCTTCCGGTGTCGAAGCTAGACCGGTTTCCTCGTGTAACTCGCGAACAACAGCATCCACAGGCTCTTCGTTAGGTAAGACAGAGCCAGTCGGGAACCAAGTTTTACCGGTACGAGGCTCACGTTGTAATACCAGCTTCACGTCCGACAGTTTAGTTCCTCCAACATGAATTACCAACACCACGTAATGTCCAGGTCCTACAGAAGCCATCTCGAATCAATCAGGCAACGTCGAGCGAATCAATGAGCAACTAAAACGTGCGTCGACCAAAGAACTCCGAAACCAGTGTGGCGGTTAGCCTCGTCAAGCTAAACGCTAGCACAAATCAGTTCTTATCTGTCTAGTTCTGTCGTTGCAAGATGGCAAAATGATGTTGTCGAGAGACGATGGTGAAAGATGTTTCACTGTTGTACTTAGGCAGTATATGTTGTAGTGAACAAAGGAATGGTTAAATGATTCTGTCACCTCCCTCTACTGCACTGGGCTTAAATAGGTTTCTGCCTAGATTGCTTACGCCTGCAAGCTACGCTTACGTGTCAGGCGTTAGAGCTATCTAACCGTCGTCATATGTCATGAGACGCGGCCTGCCTAGCATTGGGTTTCACGACGCGGCTCCTTTTGCATCGAAGAACTCGCTTAGGCGCGTCATCTGGCTGGTTAGATTAATTATGCATATTTGTACGTACCGGGAGGTACTGGTCGTACTGTAGCATCAGCACCCTTATCAATATTGCAGTAGCGACGTACCCACGTTTGTACGTCCCTCCTTTGGAAAAGCACGAATTAGCGTTTGTAACGAGTACATGTACAATGTCATGCAATGTACTGTTGCAGGACTATACTCGTCACACCGCAGCGCTCACCGGACATAACGACGGTCCAACCTTGCCTACGGCGAAAGGGGGGGTCAACACGAGCAGCGCCCGTCTATGCTTTTGCGTGCCTACACGGTTTAGTAGACAACCATGTTGGCTTTGCTCCTTCCTCGCCGGTCGCCCTCATGCGTCGACTGATTCGCATGTGGACAGTTTCCCCGCTAAATTTCCGAATATTACATTCCGCAGTACATTTGGAACCGGTTATGTCGGTAACTCGCCGGTAGTAGCAGCACATTCATGTGAGCACTTGTCGGGATACCTACCCGGCTTGAGACACGCGATACCAGCACAACACCTACGACCAAGACGGCGACTTCCCCGAGACAAGCTCGGACGACAACAAGACCTCGGCTGGCTTGAGGGAGGTGTTAGCAATGGCATCCCATGGCCTAGTGCTTACGTACACGGCAGCTATCTGTCATCATAGTACTTTGTGTTATGCTATTAGCGGTACTCTACTTACCTATTTGTGGTGGTCGGCCGGCCCTGCCGGTGCCTTCGCCGGCCGCCATCTCTCTCCTCTCACTTCTCTAGCCTCCACACGTGCCCCCTTTTGGGGCCGGCTCAACTCTGCGTGTAACCAACTATTTCTTTCTCCAATACACACCCTCGTCCGATATGTCAAAAAATGCCCTCCAAGCTGTGGTGTCCCTTCCGCTTCGGGGTTTGGGACGGATTGAAGGTCTTAACCGCACACGGCTTTGGATTGATGCTTTTGTCGCCGCTCTATTTTTTCTCACGTCCCCGGTCCGCCGCCGTATGATGCCAAAGCATGTATAATTGCGTTGAGTCCGCCCGCACCCTTTCCCAGTGGCTTACGCTGCCCATGGGGCGCCTTTTCGAGTTATATGCCGTCTCTACAACCCTAAGCACACCATCCAAGCCTAACATACTGCAACATCCGCTCATGCAACCAACATTTAGGCCAAACAAGCGGCAAGCTCGGCACGTACGTGACTTGCAACCGTTTGTGGGCACGATGAAACTTGTCTTGCGCAGGAGCGTCGAGAATGGAGACGATCCGCTAAATCGGCGACCATGCTTCGTAACTTTTGCTGCAATTCTTTTGTTTTGAGATGGCGAGGCTTTTGTCGGAAGAGATGCATTTACGGCGGAAGTCCCAGTTGCTATAAAACGCGACGCATAATTCAACTTAATGACTATTGATTCGATACGGTTGGGATATGGGACCGCAAATCTAATTCGCGAGGCCTACTCTCAAGACTCGTTGCATGGGAACGAGGGTGAGTGGACGAATGACGGTCGAATTGACGCTTAAAAGGGATACTTTTGGAGGCTAGGCCGCTTTTGTATTCCGATAAACTCCAGAGACGTAACCATTAGTAAGAAAAAAAGTAACTACACCAATCGAAGCTTAGCAACAAAAATCTTAACAAAAGTGGCACCAACATAGGCAGCAAGGACAACAACAACAATAACAACACCAATCGCAGTTGTCGTACCATCAACGATACAAAACCATTAGTAATCGTATCAACAATAGTAGAACCGGGCACGAGACAAGCAATGCAAGCAAGAGTTGCAGCAACAAAAACCGTTGCACCGTAAATCGCAGTGACAATAAGCATAGAAACCTGAGCAACAAGATCAATAAAAGTATAAACAATGGAGCTAAGGTAACAAATGCCAGCACAAGAAGAGCAACAACAAGAATAACAACAAAACCAATAGCACCAACAACGATCACGACAACAAAACATCATTCGCAGCAGAAATATGATCTATATAAGATATGAGTTGCAAATACATGATACTACAAGCTACTGAACGGATGCCAAGATGTATGCATGGATATACATGAAAGACATCATGAAGACACAAAGCAGTATTTACAATTCAGGTTTGTATATCCTATCGGTAGAATGGGGAAATATATCATACCCGTCACGCCTCGCCCCCCCCCCCCCCCCCCCCCCCCCCCCAAGCTCATTTCATGTTAGCTCAAAATGCAAATCTGTATGATCCAGTGGCTTCAAAACATGCTCTACTCCCTCTTGGTTACCGGTCGTTGTTGCTGACGGCGTGGGCGCGGCGCCGAGTGCCCGAGTACCACACCATCGTCCAAGCGACGGCTTCCTCCACCCTCGCGGACATGAAATGGAGCGCGTGGCTTCCCCGACCTTGCGCGCGATGAAGTTCTATGCAAGTGCACCCTCCCCTCATCGCAGTTCTGCCTTAGCAAGAATTACACATGTAAATGCCAGTTATATGACCGGAAATCCAAAATAAACCCACGCTATTCTATGTTACGTAGCCATGCGCGATTACACCTACACGTCAATGCTGTTTTGACGCAGAAAAACTGCTGCCGACTCATCACCAAAACAATCAACATCACTCACGACATGCACAAAACGAAAATAAGAAAAGCAACGTTTCCTCCATGACTATGTATATATGTTTGTCAATTAAAGTGGGGGCCGCATGTGAGGGACAACGTCATTTGGAGCTGCACACAAAGACTCTAATGAGATGACCGTCACGGAGAAATGATCGGTGCCACACTACACCGACAACTATCCGGCGAAGATGGGTAGCATGCTAAAACAATTAACACCCACATAGGGTGCAAAGGTTCTCTAATATACAGGAAAGACTGTGACGAGTAGAGACTTGAGACGGGAGTCGGTTAGGAATAAGAGCCCCCTACCTCCCGTAGCGGTACTTTCTGTGACTAGCGGAGCGAAAATCATAAAAATTGACGGTTCGCGCTAAGAACAAACGTTAGCTACCTCTCGAGCTATATATCTACAGGCGAGTTGCCTTGAGATGGGAACCCCGCAGTTATCATTGTGAGAGGTAATAAATGAGCGAGCGGCTAAAATAAACCCGAAAACAGCGCCGCAAATCAGGCATGCCGTCTAGTCTAGGTACGATGCGAGGTCTATACAACACAAAACAAGGCGGCGACCGGCGAATAGCTTGCTTATGCTCGGTGTAAACACTCTTCGGTGTTCCATGGATCCATCGATTGATCAGTGATCCATGGATAAGAGCCCCCCTAGCTTCCGTAACGGCATCATCACGGAATTATCGGAAGACTACTTGTAGCAACTAACAGCTTGCCACCGCAATGGGGCAGCTAAACTTTCTGTGACTAAAGGAGCGAAAAACGATAGAAAAACTCAACGGCACGCCCTAGGCACATGAGTTGACTACCTCTCGAGCCATATATTCAGCGGCGAGGTGCCTTGAGGTAGGAGCCTAGCAGTCATCATTGTGCGAGGTAGGTGAGCGAGCGGCTAAAACAAAACCGAAAGCAACGCCGCGAATCTGACATGCCCTATAATCTAGGTCCAATTCGTTGTCAAAGCGACACAAAACAAGGTTGCGACTAGCAAGGGACTTGTTTGCCTGTTTTGGCGATCGGCGAGGGGCTAACATGTTTTGGTGATCCATTGCGAGTAGGTTGTTGGCGGGGTAGATAGGGTGGCAACGACAATGGATGGTGGTGGAGGCGGCAGAAATGTTTACTAGGTGCTGACGTGCTCTACCCGTACATGCTCCCCGGTCCGACACCGAGAGATATGACAACATATGGCTAACCCTCTGTTGCTTTGTCCACCCATGCCGTGGCACACCGTTGAGCTTGACTACTTGACACACTTGCATGTCAGTATTGGCTTTGACAATGTCTTGATTGTGGTCGACCATTTGCATTGAATTGCCCACTTTTTGCCGTGCACAAAGGAAGTGACAACATATGAAACTGCGATTTTTCTTTTCTTACAAGGAGTCCCCCGATTGCACGGACTGCCACGAATGTTGGTCGGCGCCGAGTCCCCTAAAGTCTGCCACACAATGTGCGGTCTATAACTAACGCCAAGCTTATACCCCTTCGCCGTGGGGGGTGGTGGTCGTATCGCCCATCTCGCATGCCATTTCATGATCTGCTTGAAAACTATTGTGACTCCTTTGCGCTACCCAATTATGGGCTCTGATGTAGGTTATTATAGGATATCAATGCCCGTGCACGTATGCTTACATATCGATGTGCGCACTAGATAGATGTACATGTGGCAGCTTGCATATTGCCGCGCAATTTTCACAAATGCCTCATCATTACTGTTGACAGACATAGTTTTGTGTGGTAATCAAGTTGCTACATAACAATGTTAGTCGAATAGCATCGTGATAGTACGGCTGTGACTCAGCGCTATAAGATGATAAGCCATTCAGCAATAGAGTGTATTATGATGCTGATGGTGGCAAGTTGCTGAGCGTTAGATAGCATCTAATGGCTCAAAATATACGTCGGCGTGTGCTCACCACAAGGTGAGTGCGTGTCCTGTGATAGGCAAGTGCTAGGCACTTGCTGAGGGTGAGATGACATGCAGTATTACTCAGTGAGAGTAAGTATTCCTTATGCGCCCTTCAACTTTGACAGGTTATGGGCCCTCAAGCTGCTATTTGTTGGAGACATTTGTCTTGAGTGGAAACTAGAGCTTGCTTCTCAAAGAGTGGTAGACCTTTGTGGTGTCGCAGGATACGTGAGGTGTGGCTGGCTCACAAAGTGGCTGGCTCTTGCTTGTGTTTGTAGTTTTATTAAGATACCCGGCTGGTAGCGACTTGTTTGTGTCGCTTGGAGCCTTGAACCCATGAGCACTGACTCTTGTGACGTGAAGATCGGCTTGCTTTCCATTGTTCTTGCTTGGCGCTTTCTGGAATTGTTTTCGCTTCCGCAGCTTGTCACCTGCCACTTTCCTTCTCTCGTGAAAGCCTATAGTGGCCCCGCTGAATTTTTGGAAAGACATCTTACTACAAGTATACTAGCACTCTTGTACAACGTCACTTGACCGACCTTCTGAGACTTGCTTCTGATTGCCTTGGCTGAATAGACTCCGGGAGTACAAATGCGTCTTCGGTCAGCCCTTTGTCGTCTCATCCTTTCTTGAGCCGTGTTGCCCGCCCCATGACCGGTACTTGGTGCTTTTCTTCGTGGATTTTTCTTGATTTTCTGGTGCTTATGAGAGCGCATACGACGCACTTGCCATGGACTCCGTAAAGCTATCGAAGTTGAGTGGGGAAAGACGAAATTTCGATGTGTGGAAAAAACGTTTCGGTGCATTTGGCCTAATGCAAAATTGGGCTCCGGCTTGGTCGTCGGATAGTGCCGCTTCCTCTCAACAACAAGTCGACATGTACTCCAAATTGATTCTTGCGGTGCCTAAATTGGAAATTGGAAATTGTTTACAACATGTGCCGGCAAACTGTACCGACTGTTGTCTCTCGGGCCACTCTACTTCGCCATACATGACTTATTAGCAAGTTGGGCCCGGGTCTCTTGGACCAGGTACACCTATCGACACACCTATCTGCAATGTGTTTCGACGTTCCTCGGGAGTTAAAAAGTTGTAAGCAACCGCAGTAATTGCCACAGTCCCCCCGCCTAAGCAGTAACAGCGTGATAATTTTGTAATCAAGAAAAACAGATCTAAAAATAAGTCCACTTGTCGAGAAATGCAAAACTAAACAGCTGCTCGACCTTCACGATGCTGGGCCCGCTCCCACCGAACCGGGGTGCCGACCGGCCGAGGCCGGTCCGCGTTCGGGAGGGACGACGGGGGGACCGAGACACATAGACATAGAAAAATGGGCGCTCCTGCCTCCGCACCTGAATTTTCCCCGCTCATTTCCCCGGTTTTTTCTCTGCCTGGTACCCGGGTACCTGTCAAGTAGTCCGGCATGCGTCCGTACCCTCCCCCCTCTGATCGCGCGTCCACCTAGTAGACTTTGTTGAGGTTGGGGCCTCCGCGCTCACCCGGGACCCCCCGCAAGGGTCTCGTCTATCCGGTAGTCGGTATCGAGGAGGGGGGGGGTCTATTGAACCATGCAAACACAGTTAGTGTGGAAGATAACGTACGCAAACGTAGTTACAGTCACAGTCCCGCAAACGGAACAGTTAAGGCGACAACCAGCCTACAGGCGTGGTGTGGGGACAACAGAAGTGTGAGAGCTGTAGCCTAGCGACAGCTATGTACCGAGTCAAACAATTTATCGGTATGTCCGATCTAGACATGTACTAATCATATCTAGAATAGCTTACAGTAGCTATCTGCAACTAATACGTATGCGGTATTACTTACAACACTCCCCCTGCAGGTAGCTACGGGATGAAGCGTTGCATTGGGTCTTGTCCTCCAATGATCGCACTTCGGTGTCTTGCCAGTGCAGGTCTTGGGAGGAGTTTGGTGAGCATGGCAGCGTCGGCAAAGCCTGTGAGATGGAGGCTGTGGTCCAGCCCCCCCCCCAACGTCAGGCGCATGTGAATGGTGCCATGAAGGGAGCGGAGGACCTTTTGCAGAGCGCGCAAATGTGCCTCTGTGGGTGAGGCTTGGGCGGAGCCAAGGATGCGCAAGACCGGGTAGACAGCGGGGCGCGTGCAGACGGGGGCGTAGTGGGGGCTGCCCAAGAGACTGGGGTGGACGTCTGGGTCAAAGTCGGGGGTTGCGTGTGTCGGTCGCCCGATGACTATGGGGTCAACGGTGGGGCGACGACGGCCACGGGGGGTGTGGTCGCCACGCTGGGCTGGGGAAGAATGATGCCCATGGAAGAGTAGAGGTGGGCCACCGGGAAAGGGAGAGCGGCAAGCCATGGGGGACGGCGGGGCGTACGAATTCGGGTGGTCACGGGAGGGGGGGATGCCGTGAGAGGGCGCATCCGGGATGAGAGGTATGGGGTGGTGAGGGGCATATCCAACGGGGGGGTAGGGGGGGGGTGGCGGGAGTTGTTCAACCGCGATGTGGTGATGGGAGTGGTCGCTGTGTAGGATAGAATCAGCGGGGGGGTATTGGGGGGGTGGTTGCAAGTGTTCACCTACGAGTTCGGGGCGCGAGGGCTCGCGCTGCGCAGCGGGGCGGCGCTGTGCGACGGCTGGGTCGCCAACAAGAGCTTCAGCGGTAGCAGCAGACATGGCTGACTGTGCGTCATGTGGGGCGTAGCCAGGCTGAGGATGCACAAGCAGGGGGAGGGTGTGCACTACGTGGCTGTCCCGAAAGTGTCCGAGGTGAGCATCGTGGCGGCGCAGAGTGACAGGGGGGTGCGGAATAGCACTCGCAGCAGCAACAGCATCCTCGGCCGACTGCGAGTCGAAACGAGCTGTCAAGTGCGCCACTTGCGCAACGAGCAGCACGAGAGGATCCGGGGGGTGTTCGAGGGGGAGGGTGTGCACGTGGTGGCCGTCCGGAAAGTGTGCGAGGTGAGCATCGTGGCGGCGCTGAGCGACAGGGGGGTGCGGATTAGCACCCGCAGCAGCAACAGCACCCGCGGCCGACTGCGAGTCGAAACGAGCTGTCAAGCGCGCCACTTGCGCAAAGATCAGCGCGAGAGTATCCGGGGGGTGTTCGAGGGGGAGGGTGTGCACGTGGTGGCCGTCCGGAAAGTGTGCGAGGTGAGCATCGTGGCGGCGCTGAGCGACAGGGGGGTGCGATATAGCACCCGCAGCAGGAAGAGCAGCAATGGCGGCCGACCGCGAGTCGAGATACGCGTCGGGGCGCGTCAGTTGCACACGGAGCAGCTCGACAACACCCTGGGTAGGATGGACAGTGCTCTGCTGAGAGCATGGGTCAGGGGAATCAACAGGTGAAACATGCGGGTTTTTCTGCGCCATTTCGACAGAGGGCGAAAAAGAAAGAGCTGGATAAAAAACAGGCAGCGGTAAAAACCGCTAGCCGGACTCGTGCCTAACAGCGGTATGCAAAGAGACGGCCTGATGCCCGCCGACCCCTCGGCCTGTAGCCCCGGGGTGTCTCAGAGCACCTTCTCTGTATCCTCCACCCAGTGTGGGGCACAAGTCGAGGCCAAGGCCATGACAGGTGGAGCGCTGCGCTGATGGCCTAGTCGGTAAGCTAATATGAAAATAAAAAAGGTAAGCTACGGCTAGCGTGCAACCTGTGGATGCGTATTCACCCGACAGTGCACCCCCCCGTTCTCCAGCTTGGACATGTGTGCACCCTGTCCACACACGACGAGTGCGTCGGTGTGGGTGGCTGGCTATCTCCGGCGGGTGGCTGACTTAAGAGGGTGGTGGCGGGTTTTAAAATCGCAGTTTATACTGGCGATACCGCCGACTACAAGTTGAAAGTACTAGGTGTCTATAGAAACTTGCCTTCTGCGGGAGAGCTGCCGTCGCAGCTCGCCGAACCGGGTTGTCGCGCGTGAGTGACGTGAGGCGGGGGCCCATAACCTATTGAACCATGCAAACACAGTTAGTGTGGAAGATAACGTACGCAAACGTAGTTACAGTCACAGTCCCGCAAACGGAACAGTTAAGGCGACAACCAGCCTACAGGCGTGGTGTGGGGACAACAGAAGTGTGAGAGCTGTAGCCTAGCGACAGCTCTGTACCGAGTCAAACAGTTTATCGGTATGTCCGATCTAGACATGTACTAATCATATCTAGAATAGCTTACAGTAGCTATCTGCAACTAATACGTATGCGGTATTACTTACAACAGGGTCAGGTCGCCGTAGCCGGATCCGTCGGGCCGCGGGTGCACGGAAATTAGTCAAAACCCTCCGTACGGGGTTTTCCGGCGGCGCCGACCCGGAGGGTCATCGTCGCCAGATCTTGTCGCTCCCTCCGTCGCGATTGGCCTCCTTGCCGCCCAAGCCTACTCCCCCCCTCGGGAGATGTATCTCGTCGGCGTGGCGGCTCGCTAGTGAGCGCCCTACCCTGGTGCAGCTCCCCAACTAGCTCGACGCCGGGTACGGACATTAATTTAATTATCCAGAAAGCCCTCCGTACATGGCTTTCCGGCGGCGGCTGATCCTGAGGATCGCCGCCGCCTCACATAGCCGCTCCTCCGCCTGCGACCGGCCACCAGCATGTGCCAGGTCTTGCCTCCCCCCCTGAGAAGTGTCGACTGGCATAGGGCTGGTCGGCGGCTAGCGAGCGCCCTTTCCTGGCGCTGCTTCCCGGCTGGCCACCACCAGCTCCAACACCCACCCCCCACCGCAGATCCGGCCGTACCCTCCTCGCAATCAAACGCTCTTGAAGTAAAGGTCCCACCCCCTCGAGGTAGGTATGTTCTTAGGAGTATCTGTACGCGAAAAAACATATCGGACGGGCCGAGCGGGAGATCTCGGTGCCGGTATTGCACAGAAATTATTTTTTCAAAAGCCCTATGTACAGGGCTTTCCCGACAGCTGCTGATCCCGCGGATCGAGCTGTCGGCCCTCTTAGCCCCCTACCGTGCCAGGCATGGCACGGCTACGGGGTTTGCAGCGCCCACCACGGGGAGGTGAGGGGATGCCGACGGGACTGCGAGCGCACCCCCTCCGGGGTCGCCGCCGCTGCGCCGCCGGCGGGCGCCGCGGTGCCTAAGGACGATCTGTCCATTATCGAGAGTATTAGCGAGGATGACAAGACTTGCGGCCACACTGCGTGGACCGCGTTAGTCAATCATTATAAGGACGATGGTATTTACTGGTGTACGGAACTATTGCAGGACTTGGACACGCCGCAAGCGGACGGCGAGAGCGGCATTCAATATCTGAACCGGCTAGTTCGATTGCAACGACCACTTGCCCGAATTGGAGACGTCGTCCATGACCGGCGTATCATCATGTACTTGGTGAAGGGCATGCGCAGCGATTACTTTCGGAATCGGGAACATGTAGTTACACGTAGGTCGTGCCGGCCCCACAAGGGGGGCGGGTGTGGTGCCTAGAGAAGTGAGAGGAGAGAGATGGCGGCCGGCGAAGGCTCCGGCAAGGCCGGTCGACCGCCACTAATAGGGAATAGAATACCGCTAATAGCATAACACTAAGTACTAGGATGACAAATAGCTACCTTGGACATAAGCAGTAGGCAACGGGATGCTAGTGCTAACACCCCCCCTCAAGGTAGCCGAGGTCTTGACGTCGTCCTAGCTAGCGTCGAGGAAGGTACCATCTTGGTCGAAGGTGTAGTGCTTGTAGCGTGTGTCTCAGGCCGGGTAGGTGTAGCGACATGCGCTCACATGAACGTGCCGCTACCGGTAAGTTGCCGATATGACGCGGTTCCAAATGTACTGCGTAATGTACCAGTCTGACATGCAGCGGGAAAAACTGTCCACGGGCTAATTAGCCGAAGCATGAGATCGACCGGCGAGGAAGGAGCAAAGCCAACAAGGCTCTTAGGAGCGTGTAGGCACGCGAAAGCAAAGTCGGGCGCTGCTCGTGTTGACTTCCCCCTTTTCCCGTGGGAAGGGTTAGCTCCTCGCTAAGTCAAGTGAGCGCTGTGGCGTTGCCTCAGGGAAAAACAATGGTAGTACTAATTTAAGTACGCACGGGCCGAATTTTCGCGGGTCGGTTTTAAACAGCCCGATCCGGTCGAGAGCATCGGTAGGTTGAAGACTAGGTGAGACTGAAAGCTGAGTGGGACGAGCGGGGCGCCGGGCGCTTTACACACGCTCTTCTCCTTTTTACATGGGACATGGCAGGACAGTCGCAAACAAGCTCGAAGGCGAAGCGTGGTGTCGGTTGGACGATGGATTACTAGCGTGGCGCCGAGCGCTTTACACACGCTCTAATTTTTTTACGTGGGAGTATATGTAGGTAGGACTAGCGTGGCGCCGAGCGCTTTACACACGCTCTTCTCTAGTATAACTTGGTTGAGGGCCCATAACCTGTCGGAATCGGGAACGGATAGTTACACGTAGGTCGTGCCGGCCCCACAAGGGGGCCGGGTGTGGTGCCTAGAGAAGTGAGAGGAGAGAGATGGCGGCCGGCGAAGGCACCGGCAAGGCCGGCCGACCGCCACTAATAGGGAATAGAATACCGCTAATACCATAACACTAAGTACTTGGATGACAAATAGCTTCCTTGTACATAAGCACTAGGCAGCGGGATGCTAGTGCTAACAAGTACCACTCCATCACCGACACAAGGGAAATACGCAACCTCAGCATGGATACCGTCAAGCGTGATCTTCGTGAGAAGGGCATGCGCATCGAGAGTCGTGCGTAATCGCATACAACGGAGCATCCAACGCATGCGGCTTTTGCAGCGTCTCATGATGACGCAACGACTGAAATTTTGAAGCGTCAAGTCTCCGAGCTCCAAGACCAACTGAAATATCTTCAAGGAGGTATGACTACTCGTCGTGCCTCATATGGCAGAGGCGCAGCTAGGATTTTTGTGGTGTTTGCTGTGGTTGTGGTAAGAAGGGCCATCGCAGGTCCGAGTGCCCGGACAACAACGCCGGAGGTAACTTTGCGCATGTGGACTCCCCCGTTGCTTTTCCGGCGGTCATGGACGCGATGGCCACCCCTACGAGGCCATTCTCCGAGGCTCGACACGTGTTCGAGCGCGATGGGGAAACGTGGCGGTGGTTGGCCGACAGCGGCGCTAGCCATCACATGACTGGTGTGCGCCGTGACTTATGTGAGTATCGAGCGCTCACAGACCGGCTGTGGGTGAAGGGTATCAGTGTCCGCGCTGTTGGCGTGGGCTCGGTCCGCATCATTGTGAAGGCTGACGATAGAGAGGATATTCTTGCCATGCCAAAGGATGTGCTCCACGTTCGTGAGCTATCCCGTCGCACGTCGTGGTCTTACCATGGGCTTTTCAGCCTCACCCAAGCTCGGCGACATGTTGATTGTGCGGTGTTAGTTGATCCCGTGGACCACCTTCGTCGTCATGCCAGTTGTGGTGGTGGCATGGTGGTTCCGTTGGAGCGCGCGCGCATTTGTTGGTGTGGTTGCCGGTGCGGGTTGCTTCGTCGAATCCTAACGCTTCGGTCGCCACTGCGCCACTAGAAAAACGGTTGTGGCATTCCGCCCGACTCGGTCACGTTGGCGAGTCGCAATTGGACAGACTCTTGGCTACTCCGGTGGAGGGTGTGTCGTTTTCCGCGTCGGAGAAGTTGGGCTTCTGTGAGACATGTGCTTTGTGTAAGTCGCGCGTCCGTCGTATCTCGCGTGAGCTGGCCGACCGGAATGTCGGTGTCTTTGAGGTCCTAGGTTTGGATTTCTGCGGTCCCATGAGTGTTACATCTTGGGAGGACGGCGGTACAACTTGTGCGCGGTTGAGTTTCGCAGCCGTTTCATGTTGCATGATACGGTCCGCTCCAAGGATGAGGCTCCCGCCTCGTTCCGTCGTATGTTGACTACCATCAGTTCTCTTGGGCACACGGTTCGTCGTCTTCGGGTGGACAATGACACGGTGTTCTTAGGTGCTGCCTTCCGAATCCTCTTGGATGAGTTCAACATCACCGTGGAGATCACTGCGCCTTACGCGCATTGGCAACATGGCCGGATTGAGCGGCAGTGGGGGACGTTGGTCCCGATGGCGCAGTCAATGACTCGGCAAGCCGCGCTGCCTAGATCGTATTGGGCTCTAGCGATGGGCGCTGCGAAGCATGTCCGCAATCGTGTGCATAGTGGCGGAGCCGGCGGTGTACCTTTCACCTTGGCGACCGGTAGACGAGCTGATTTAAGCTCCATGCGGGTGTTCGGCAATCCGGCCTATGTCCACGTTGGCAAGTCTGAACGCCGCAAACTTGACGATCGCGCGTGAAATGGTGTCTTTGTGGGTCACGCTTCCGAGGCGTGGTTGGTGTACAATCCTGCTACTCGTCGGGTGGTGAATAGCCGTAACGTGGTGTTCGACGAGGTTGCTGTCCTCTCCATGGGGAAGAGCAACGCGGAGCAACGCAATGATGATGAAGAGGACAGCATCACGCGCACCATGTGTAGCAAAGAATCGGATACACCTTCGGAGGAGTCGTCGCTACGGGAGTCACTGCAACATTCCGGGTCGATGGAAGATGAACGGGACATGCACTCGGGGGAGACTCCACGTCCAAGGTATGATCTTCGATCCACTGCCTCACCAAAGCAGTGCGTACCCAGTCCAAGGTACAATCTCCGTTCAACGAGAGCTCTGGGAGATGGATAGAATGCGGGAAGTACTGCAGCTATTAAGCCAACCATCAGCCCGACTGTTCAAGAGCCCGTGGCATACAAACAAGAGCTCAGGAGTCACCAATCGGGGGAGTGGGAGGCAACTATCAAGAGCGAGTATGACTCACTTTTATCTCAAAAAACCTGGACATTGGTCCCTTGTCCTGCCGGCCGCAAACTTGTGCATTCCGAGTGGGGTGTGCAAGCTGAAGTGCGATGCCAATGGGCAGATTGCAAGGTACAAAGGAAGACTTGTGGCTCGCGGGTTTACTCAGGAGATGCGTGTGGACTACCACGAGACCTTCGCTCCCACACTGAGGGTGCTTTCTATTCGAACGTTGCTCGCGCTTGCCGCTTATAGTGATTGGGAGGTGGAGCGGTTTGATGTGGTGACGGCATTGTTAGAGGCCGATATCGAGGAGGAGATCTACATGAGGCAGCCGGAAGGATTCCGTCACACCGACATCAATGGAGAAGAGCGAGTGTGCTTGTTGATGAAATCATTGTATCACTAAAATCACTTCAAACAAGCTGCTAGGAACTGCACTAAGACAATCACAACATGGCTAGAGGAGTATGGCGTCAGCCAATCTAAGGTGGATCACGGCATTTATTACATCTTCATCAAGGAGAGTGAGCTTTATGTCTTGGCGTTGTACGTGAACGACAACATCATCGTTGGGTCAGCGGGTAGCTTCGTCGTTGGGTTCAAGTCGGCTTTCGGCGTGAGGCTCAGTGTGCAAGATATCGGTCCATTGTGTTGGTTGCTTGGCATGACATTCGAGCATGGTCGTGGAAACCGCATCATCAGGATTGGACAGCGACAATACGTCTTAGATATGATGTAGCGCTTCAACATGGTTGACTGCAAGCCAGTGGGCTCACCTATGGAGGTCGATGCTTTGAGCAATTGTGTGGAGACGTCGACATCAAAGCTGCCTCCTGGTTTACTGCCGTACCAAAGCTTGATCGGTAGCTTGTTGTACGCTTCCGTAAGCACACGGCCCGACATCACCATGGCTGTTTGCCACCTTAGTAGGTACATGTCCGACCCCTCTCAGTCACATTGAGAGCAAGCCAAGAGGGTGCTCCGCTACCTCAAGGAAACCGCAGATGCGGTGTTGATATACGGAAGCGCACCTTCATCGAAGTTGGTAGGATGGTCAAATTCTGACTACGCGAGCGATATTGGCGAGCGGCGCTCTCGCACGGGGTATGTGTTCATACTCAACGGTGCAACGGTGAGTTGGAAAAGTCAGCGGCAAGAAACTGTGGCGCTGTCGATAGCGGAGGTAGAATATATGGTGCTGACTGCAACCACTCAGAAGGCGATCTTTTCGAAGCAATTGCTCCACGAGTTTCACCAAGGCTCCGGGTCTACCATCACCATTCACGAGGACAATAAGAGTTTTATCGCACTCAACACGAATAGCATGACGACCGAACGCAGCAAGCACATGGACGTGAGTTACCACTTGTATCGGGAGAAGGTGGAGAGCGGAGACATCGAGGTGCAATATTGTGCGACGGAGAACATGCTTGCTGATGTGCTAGCCAAGCCATTAGTGAGTGCAAGGCACAACAAGTTGTGCAATGCCATCATGGATTTGCCTGCGTAGCAAGGGGGAGTGTTGAGAGACATAGTTTTGTGTGGTTATCAAGTTGCTGCACAGCAATGTTAGTCGAGTAGCATCGTGAAAGTACAACTGTGATTCAGCACTAAAGTATGACAATCAGCAGTAGAGGGGATTATGATGCTGATGGTGGCAAGTTGCTGAGCGTTAGATATCATCTAAAGGCTCAGAATCTACGTTGGCTTGTGCTCACCACAAGATGAGTGCGTGTCCCATGATATGTAAGTGCTAGGCACTTGCTGAGGGTGAGATGACATGCAGTGTCACTTAGTGAGTGTAAGCAATCCTTATCGCCCCCTCAACTTTTACAATCATCATATAACTATCGCTATCATGCATCCCACGCACGCGCCAACATGCGCCGCATCCCCGACCGTGCTCCGATTACAGGTTATGGGCCCTCTAAGCCTCACGGACAATCACACGCCTCAACTACGCACACGTCAAGTGCCTATAGCGACAGCGGTGCACACTAGCTTAAGTATTGCAAACACCGTCGCCGGCAAATCGCCACCGCCGCCACCATCGCGGGACAACACTAGCGGTCGCGCAATAGACGATGACCCCCTCAACAGCAACGGCCACACAACACTTGCTCGCCACCAGTCCATTGGCCATGCACGACACGATGACCCATGAGAAGCGGCGGCCACACAACAATCGCTCTCCACAAGTATAACGGCCACGCACACGGCGGTGATCCCCTAAGCATCAGCGGCCACACTACAATCGCTCGCCACCAATTCCACGGTCACGCATAAGACGATGACCTCCACCACCAGCAACGGCTACACAACAACCGCTCGCCACCAACCCAACGATCATGCACGAGACGATGACCCCATCTATAGCAGCAACTAGCTCCTCGGAGCTCATAAGAGCGCCGGCTGTCTCCCACACGGCGAAGATTCACAAAAGCGGTGTTAAACTACACGCCATAGACCACCTTGCCAACGAACTGTAATGTAGACCTCTAGCGTGCATACGTGTACGGTCAATGATTTGGAGGGGCTATTATAGTATTTCAGTGCCCGTACACATATGCATTCATATTGATGTGCGCACTAGATCGATATACATACGTCAGCTTGCATGCTGCCGCTCATTTCTCACAAATCCCTCATAATCATGTAACTATCGGGAAATCCTTACGAATCCTTGTCTATAGCACCCCCTAAAGTATGGCAAGATTTTACAGTAACATGGTACTTGGTACCATGGTCATATTCTTTCTTTGTTGGCTCATGCGTGGGATGTTGTGGAAGGTGGGGGTTCTTCTCGGGCCGTGACACGCCTACATACAATGATCGGACTCACCGGGTATCGAACCCGCGCCCTTCTGCGTATTAGGCGCGCGCTTTACCGGCGCACCGAAAAAGCATAGTTGACATATGTGGCCACATACCACATATGTACCAAACTACGACAATGTACGCTATCATGCATCCCGCGCGCGCGGCAACATGCACCGCGAGGGGCAGGTGCTCCCTCCCCGACCGTGCTCCGATAAGATAGGTCGCATTCTTCGTCATGAGCCATGCACTTGTTAGCATGCAAGTTAGTTTACGTTCGGCAATATGCGTAACTTGAGTTTCACCGCTTTATTGGTGTTGTGCGCCGTGAGTTCCAGCAAGGCCTGTCGACTGCCCTCCATGGTACTCTCGGGTCGTGCCTTAAAGATGTTGTTCACGGTCTATGCTGCTGCGGTTGCGTACTTTCCCCCTACCCGTAGCCAATGTGCTGAGGCTATTTGCTTTGTTCATCTTTAGTATATATTGGCACAACTTCGCGTTAGTTTTTATTTTTGTAAGCAGCTTAGTTCATGTCCCTGAAAATTGTATCTTGTAGTAATGTACGTCTTACGGCATCGCAACTTTGACTACAGCTTCGTAGCAACACATATATACGCACTATACTTCACTATCTATTGAATTCAGCCACCATCCGCGAAACTATACTTCACTATTGTTTCTTTTGATATTGTTCCAGTGTAGCGATACGAGTTACTACACTCCTCCACAAAAGTCCGGACATGCATTATGTTAAGCATAAGCTAGTCAAGAACACGCTCCCCTCTCACCACGTCAAGCACGACGATACCCGAGTACCACCCAATTGTAGGAGAGCCGAGAAGCAAGCAGTAAGCCGCCATCCGGGGTGGTTAGACATCAGCTTAAAGTGGGTGTTGTCGGTGGAGATCGTCGAATTAAGCCCATAAATTCCCGGGAAATTGTCTGAACTACACACGTTATTTTGAGCGCCACGTTTGGGCATTGCTCAAGCGCTCATGACAAGCTGCATACTTCTCCGTGTTCTACATAACCGTATTTTTGGGGGCTTTTGGAGGGGGTTTTGAGGCGTGGGTGCCGTGTTCAATGCGCGAGGTTTGGGTTGCGGGTGTGTGAATAGAGCACGGAAGTTCACGCCGCTGGCACGGGTGTTTTTTAGAAAGTAAGCGAGCAAAAGCGCACATGACGCAGGTTTGGATAAACACTGCACGCTCTAAGCATGCGATACCGATTGGCTTAGGGGAGGGGCGAGGTCCAACTTGGCCGTAAGGGAGGCATCACGTTGACGGTTGTGTTTGGAATGCTTGGGTATGTGCTTGAGCCAACCACACCCGCCCCACGCGTGGCACGCGTCGGGAAATGAAATGAAATTGTTTACACCAAACACCGGATGCGCCGGTTGCTGTCTCTGGGCCCTCCCAACTATGCCATACAAGGAACTTACAAGTCAAGGCTAGACCGTTAGCCACCTAATTCTAACCTCTCCAGGGATGATCGGGGGTTTTACTCCCCCCCGGGGAGTTGTGCATGACGAGGTGAGGGCGGCGTGCAGTCAGGGGCGTGCGAAGGGGCAATGTGTGGAGGCGCGGCGAGAGGTCGTGCGGGATTTGATGCGGTATAAGAGTAGGAGATGATGTAGCCATTGGATAGTATGCGTGTGGAGTTGGGCAAGGATGCGAGACGTGTCGAGGCGTGCTTTGGAGATGAGTTTGTCCGGAGGGTCGGTGCGGGCGGTGAGAAGGGAGGTGAGACTTGTGATAGTGGAAGAGTGCGGTGTACTTGTGCGGCTCATGACGATGGGAAGGATGTCTACCATTGTGCATGGTCAGTGGTTGCGGATGGCGTTTGCAAGAGGAGTGTATTTGGCACGTATGAGGTGAGATGTTTGGGAGAGGTTATTGTCCGTGCATTACTTCCATTCCCCTATCTGAATCTTTTTTATGGATGCGTATCGGCGGCGACCGCTTGTGTGACCGACGAAGCGAGGTTCGAGGAGGCGGATAAAGTCGGGTTTGTGTGCGGGGGGTCGTAGCGCGGGGGGGAGAATCTCAGGGGGGAGGATGCCGGGGCACGAGGTTAGGGAGTCGGGTGAGAGGCCTTCGTCATCAGCAACAAGGCGGGTGGGCATGCGAGTGGGGTGGGGGGGGGGGGTGACAGTCAAGAGGGGTGTGGATGGGTGTGGGGGACGTAAATGATTTGATGGGCTTGTTACCGAAGTCCGCCGTGATGGTCTCCCAGCGACCTCCGTTGTGGCGTTCCATGAGGGAGAGTAGGAGTTGCAGCGCGCTGTTGTGGCGGTCCTGTCGTAGGCCACACATGGTGGGGCAGTAACCGGCCATGTGGCCGTTGCTAGTGAATTGGCCACACATGGGGCAGCGCAGGGTGGGGTTGTGTGTGAGGAGGCCGGTGTTGTGGACTCCCCACATGAATTCTTGTTTGTGGGTGAATTGGATGTTGGTGAGTGTAGTGTGTTTTTTGTGGAAAGAAATGTCGGCGCCGTCCTCATCGGCGCGGGCGAGGAGGGCACCGTGTTTGGATGTTTGTGAGAGGGGTGTGTGCGCGTGTTTGGTGCTGTAGGTGTGGGCGTCAGCTTTGAGGTTGGTGTATATGTGGGGTATGGGTTCCCCTAGGGTTTGTGGAATCAGGGTGTACGGCCAAATCCAGTGCCCTATCGACACGCCTGAGCCTGTGGTGTATGTAGTTTCGGGTGGGTGACCGTCCGCGACTTGGTTAGCTAGAGTGTCTGCGAGGTCGTTTCCGAGTGAGTGGTTGTGTGCTTTAATTTTGCCGAGGTGTGTGTGAATGCCTGCGTTGCAGCGGGTTTTGAGGGTGTGTGTGATGGAGAGGAGTGTGTCGCGGTGGATGTTGTGTCTATAGGCGGACGGGCAGGTTAGGTATCCTTGTATGAGGCGGAGGGAGCACACATTGTCTGTAAGGAGGTGGGTGTGGCCTAGTTGGAGGCCTATGTCAATGCCAGCTAATTCAGCGCGATTGATAGTGTGCGAGGGAGGGGTAGAGGTCACCATGATTTTGATGCGGTGTCCGAGACGGGGTGGGTGGCGGCTACTCCAAGGGGGGAGGAGCCTCTTTTGTTTTTTGAACCGTCTGTGTATACAAAGTCTTGCCAGTTCCAAGCAAGGGTTCCTCTGGTGGGGGGTATGTTAGTTGCATGCGTTCATGGAGTGGGTAGGTAAGGGGGTGGGTGGGGTTTGGGGGGAGGTGGTAGATGCCTGCTGTGTGAGGGGAGTAGGTCTCTAGGAGGTGAGGAGGAGGGGTGGTGATGGTGGGGTTGGGGAGGTGAGTGTCGTAGATAGTCTCGAGAGTGTTGTGGAGTGCGGTCATGGCTGTGTGTGAGGGTAGGGTGGAGAGGGCTAGGGGGTTGGCGACGAGGTAGATGTCGACCATCCATCGTGCGCCGAATGGGGTAGGGGTGGGTATGCCTATGTGTTGGTCGGGGGGTAGGAAGGCGTTTGCGTCATTGGGGAGGGTGTAGAGATGGTGGGTGTAAGGGGAGTCGATGTATTTGGAGTGGCGGTAGGGTGTGTGCTCCCATCGGGGGAGTATGAGGATGGTTACGCAGGGTGTGTGAGAGGCTGTGAGGTGTGCGCTGGTGATTGCGTGTTCCATGGCTCGACGCATGCATTCGTGGTCGTATTCTGGGTTGGCGATGTTGGTGCCTTGCCAGGTGTGTGGGGCCTTGCTGCCGCTAGAGGAGAAGACTATGTCTTCGGGGTATAGGGAGTGGTATGTGTGAGAGCGAAGGGATTTATTGAGGGGGTCGGAGTAGAGTTCGGTTTGGATGTAGAATGTTTGGCGGAGAGCTGTGAGGAGGTCCTCTGTAGTGGCCCATCTATTTCGGGTGGTGTTGGCGGGTGTGGGTGAGTGGATTTCTGAGCGGGAGCCTAGGCGGGTGAGGAGGTGGTAGACCTCCTCTTCGAACGTGTGCTGCGAGAGGTCGGGGCGGAAGAGTTGAAAGAGGTGGCGGACGCGGGGGCCGTTAAGGTTGGAGACCGCGCGGCCGTCGGGAGTGCATAGTATGGTGGTGTCGTGTAGGGATGGGGGTGTGTGAATGGCGAATTTACCGGTAGGGAGCATGTCGAGGTCGGGGTGGATGGGATCGTGTTTGAATGTGATGAGGGGGTGCGTCCATGGAGGGGGTCCGGGTTCTTGCAGAATGGGTGTCGTGGAGGGGACAAAGCCGGAGTTGAATGCGGTAAGGGCGGTGAGGCCGGAGGGGGTCTCACTGATGGTGTCGTGTAGTTGTAGGCATGGCGCCCACTGGACCTCGTGGAGGCGGAGGAGGTCGTGTCGTTGGCCGCGGGCGCACCATTCGCACTGCCATGAGGCGGGTCCCTGAGCGGGGCGACATTGGCAATGGACGGCAAAGTGCGGGCATGTGCAGCATGTGGAGGTGGGTTTAGTGTGTAGTGGGTCGTGACATATGGGGCAGTCGGCGGGGGAGGGGTTGGGGAGGCATACCTATGTGGGGATGGAGGAGATGAGGCGGAAGCCCTTGTCGAGCTGGAATTGAATGTCCCAGTCCGTGAGGTGCTCCGGGGCCCATTCAACCATGTACTGTGTTTGACCGTATGCTGTGTCGTTGTGTTTGGAAATGATGCGCGTAACGTCGCAGGGGGGGGAGTGGTGGTCTGAGGGGGTGAGGTAATCTGTGTCTATGTGTGTAGTGGGTGCAGTGGGGGGGGGGGACCGGTGCGGGAGGTGCGGATACCGGATGAGAGGGTGGGGGGTGAGCGGGGGAGGTGTGGGGAGAGGAGGGGAATCCAGGAGGAGTGGACAGTGGTGAGGGGGGATGCTTGTTTGGGAGTGAGGGTTGTGATGGGGAGGCGGTTGTGGATAGTATTGGAGGGTTCGGTAAGGGTTGCTGCGTTGAGGCGAATGGGGACTGAAATTGGGGTGGTGGTCCCCGTGAGTTTGGAGATGAATTTGCATGATTTGAGGATGAAGGAGGAGGGGGTGGCGCGGAGGAGGACTTGGGGCCATGTGGTTATGTTATTTTTCTAGAGGGGAGTGAGACGAGGGAGGAGGGAAGCGTGTGTTTTGCGGGGGGAGAATTCGCAGTAAGCCTCTTTGTTTGTGTGGGGGTCTGTGATGTGTGTGGCTCTCTCTCTGAGTGATGCGAGGAGGGTGGTGTCTTGTTTGGTGAAGTGGGCTCGGAGTGTGGAAGCAATGGGGTTGGTGAGGGAGAGAGGAGGGATGTTGTGAAACATAGTGCCGGCGTCTCGTTGACCTCTTACTAAGCATTTGAGTGTGGGTGGGGTGTGGCGGGTTGACATGATGGATTCAGTGGGCCGGTGGGAGTATGTGGTGGAGATGGTGCGGATGTGTGCGCGGGCCATGTGGCCTCGATATCCTGAGTTGTTCATGATTTTGTGTAGGTGACAGACAGTGAGTTGGGCTGCGTGAGCTTTTGAGGGAGGGGAGGCCGTATCCTAGGTCTGAGGTAGGGCGGTGGAGGGCGGTGCGGGGGAGGTTACGTACCGAGGAGACTGCGGAGCGGAGAGCGCGGCATATTTGTCCTTCGAGGGTGTCGAGTTGGGAGTCGGTGAAGAGGCCGAGCTGGAGGGTGAAGTTTTTCTGATGAGGAGTCCCCGAATGACCCTGATTCTGCGGGATTGTGTTAGTGGGGAGGTGGATAGGGCGGTGACGAGGGATGCGGTAGTGCGTTGTAGTTCGTTCCAATGTTTAGTGAAGGTCAAGGAGGTGTTAAGTTCCATCCCGAGGACGCGGTATGTGTCCGAGGGGCCTATGGAGGGGATGGGGGCCGGGTTGGAGTCGATGGTGATGAACTGAGTTTGGAGACGGGATGCGAGGAGGGCAATGTTGGCAATGGAGAGGGCGTTGCCAATGCGCCAAAGGGCGCCGGTGATGCAGCATTTGCGGATGTTGACGGTCATACCTATGTAGGCGCTGAAGAGGGAGAGTTTCCTGAGTTGTATGGCCATGTTGGGTGTCGAGCCCGTGGCAAGGCTGAGGTCGTGGGCGAAGCCGTGTCTGGGTAGGTGCTGTGGGTTCTGTGGGGTCGACGTTAGTGGCGGGAGGGCATGGGCGATAGCCCCGGCTGCCCACCGTGATCCACCGAAGGAAGTGTTCAAGGAAGATGGTGAATAGAAATGGGGAGAGGGTGTCGCCCTGTAAGGTTCCGCGGTTTATGTCGATGGAGGGGGTGGGGCCGTGAGGAGTAATGTAGTCGGTTGTTGAGACCCCGTAGAGGTGTTCGCATGTGTCGACAAAGGCGGAGGGCATACCGAGTTGACGCATGTGTTTGAACATGATGCGGTGGTCCGCGGCATTGAACGCGCCATTGAAGTCCGCATACATGACGTAGATGTCTTTGTTGTGGAGTTTCGCGTCCTCCATCGTCATGATGATAGATGAAAGTGCGTCGTGGATGCTGCGGTGTTCTCGGAATCCGTCTTGTTGGTCGCTGAGGATGCCGTGGGTTTCGGCGTATTTCGAGCCTGCGTCTTTGATTAGTGCGGTCGATAGCTTAAAGAGGTTATTTATGAGGGCGATAGGGCGGTAGTTGTCGAGGAGGGTGGGGTCATTGAAATTGAAATTGAAATTGTTCACAACATGTGCCGGCAAACTGGACCGACTGGTGTCTCTCGGGCCACTCTGCTTTGCCTTGCATGACTTATTAGCAAGTTGGGCCCGGGTCTCTTCGACCAGGTACACCTATCGACACACCTAGCTTCACTGTGTGTCGACGTTCCTCGGGCGTTAAAAAACTGTAAGCTACCGCGGTAATTGCCAGAATCCCCCCGCCTAAGCAGTAACAACGTAATAATTTTGTAATCAAGAAAAAGATCTAAAAATTAAATCCACTTGTCGAGAAATGCAAAACTAAACTGCTGGTCGACCTTCACGATGCTCGGCCCGCTCCCACCGAACCGGGGTGCCGACCGGCCGACGCCGGTCGGCGTTCGGGAGGGACGACGGGCTAGCCTAATCTAGCTCCCGCGTGACTTCGGTCTTGCCGAAGATAGGAGGGGAAAGGCTGGCAAAAAACCCCACCTCGCGTGGTCGCTCGTCGATCCCCCCCGCCCCATCCCGTAAGCCCCGCCAAGGTCGCCGCCGCATCCGCCGACGCGACGGTCCTCCTTGTCGAGGTCCCCCGTCACCTCGAGGGCATGTGGGGGGGACCGAGACACATAAACATAGAAAAAATGGGCGCTCCTGCCTCCGCACCTGAATTTTCCCCGCTCATTTCCCCGGTTTTTTCTCTGTCTGGTACCCGGGTACCTGTCAGGTAGTCCGGCCTGCGTCCGTACCCTCCCCCCTCTGATCGCGCGTCCACCTAGTAGACTTTGTTGAGGTTGGGGCCTCCGCGCTTACCCGCCCCCCCCCGCAAGGGTCTCGTCTATCCGGTAGTGGGTATCGAGGAGGGGGGGGGTTCAGGTCGCCGTAGCCGGATCCGTCGGGCCGCGGGTGCACGGAAATTAGTCAAAACCCTCCGTACGGGGTTTTCCGGCGGCGCCGACCCGGAGGGTCGTCGTCGCCAGATCTTGTCGCTCCCTCCGTCGCGATTGGCCTCCTTGCCGCCCAAGTCTACTCCTCCCCCCTCGGGAGATGTATCATGTCGGCGTGGCGGCTCGCTAGTGAGCGCCCTGCCCTGGTGCTGCTCCCCAACTAGCTCGACGCCGGGTACGGACATTAATTTAATTTCCAGAAAGCCCTCCGTACATGGCTTTCCGGCGGCGGCTGATCCTAGGGATCGCCGCCGCCTCACATAGCCGCTCCTCCGCCTGCGACCGGCCACCGGCCTGTGCCATGTCTTGCCCCCCCCCCTCCCCCGGGAAGTGTCGACTTGCACATGGCTGGTCGGCGGCTAGCGAGCGCCCTTTCCTGGCGCTGCTTCCCGGCTGGCCACCACCAGCCCCAACACCCGCCTCCCACCGCTAATCCGGCCGTACCCTCCTCGCTCAAACGTTGCTAAAGTACATGTCCCACCCCCTCGAGGTAGGATTGTTCTCAGTAGTATTTGTATGCGAAAAAACATATCGGACGGGCCGAGCGGGAGATCTTGGTGCCGGTATTGCACATAAATTATTTTTTCAAAAGCCCTATGTACAGGGCTTTCCCGACAACTCATGATCCCGCGGATCGAGCTGTCGGCCCTCTTAGCCCCATGCCGTGCCAGGCATGGCACGGCTACAGGGTTTCAAGCGCCCACCACGGGGAGGTGAGGGGATGCCGACGGGCCTGCGAGCGCACCCCCCTCCGGGGCCGCCTCCGGAGTGTGTGTAGGGAGTTGACGGTGGTACGGGGGTCAAAGTAAGGGTGGTTGTACGCTTGGTCGGGGGGAGCTGTGGTGATAGAGTAGGTGTGCAGAAGGGCGTGGGTTTCGCACGACCATGCGTTGGGTGTGTCGTTCTGGCGAGGGGGGTTAAGTATGCGTAGGTCGCCGACGGACGGGGGGGGGGGGGGGAGGAGTTCCATGAGGTTAAAAGAGCGAGAGAGCGAGAGAGGAGGTTGGGAGGAGGAGGGTGGTGGAGGGAGTCAATCCATGTAGCCGAGGAGTGGGTTAAGTGGAGGAGGCCGAAGTGGGAGTGCTGCCAAGTGAGGACGAGTAGGGAGTAGTTAGGCGTGCCCGGGTGGGGGGTGAGCCTCTGTTAGAGAGGTTAGTCCAGTGGCTAGGGTATTGCGAGTGGTTGTGGTAATTATCAACCTCGTTATTGGTGATGACAGTATAGGAGGCAGAGGTGGTGGAGTGGAGACTCGCTAGTGAGTGAGCAATGCAGTATAGGTTTGAGAGATCATGGTAGTGCCCCCATTGGAAGGAGAGCCTCGCAGAGGAGTCGAGGTAGCCTATGGTGGTAGGTAGGCCATGTTCGAGATTTAAGGCAAAGAGGTAGTTATATAGTTTGATGATGCAGGAGTGTGAGGTAAAGTGGGCCGGGAGAACTGTCCGAAGCGACGTGTTTACAATGTGGTTGCGGATGTCTTGCTGGGGGGTAGGGTGGGGGTTGTGGGGTCTAACCTCCTGGTTGTCATGGGTGGAGTTAGGGGTGGTGGTGGGCCTTGTCGGCCGGAGGTGACCTGTGGGGTCTGGCAAGACGGTCAGAGGGGGGCGGGACATGGGAGGTGGTGTGGGTTCCCTCTAGGTCGTCCTCCAGCAGGTCTCCAAGGTCGTCCAACGTGTAGTCAGCATAGGTCTCTGAGTCAGGCGGAAGGAGCACGAGGGTGGGGTGGAGAGGGGGGAGGAGTGGAGGGAAGAGGACATGGGGGGGGGAGCGTGGGGGAGGGGTGGGAAGGGAGGAGGGTGGTCGGGATGTGGGGTGGTAGAGTGGTGGGGTGGCCGGCGGAAGGGGGGAGAGGGGGAGGTCTTCTTTCTGGAGTGACGTGAGGGTTTGGTGACGCCGGCGGGTGGCACTTGTTTGAGGAAGGGGTGAGTGGTTGGTCTGTCGGATGGGAAGGTGTCCATGTGTTCGGGCTGAGGGGCAGGGGGGGAGTGGGTGGGTGGGGTGGGTGGGAGGGTCGGGGGGGGAGGGGGGGAGGGGGTGAGTAGGGGTGGGGGGGAGTGGGTCAGGGGGAGGGGTGGAGAGGGGTTGGGGAGGGAGGTGGTCAATGTGAGGAAGTGGTGAGGTTGAAGAGTCCATTGAGTCGGAGGAGTTTTCGGTGACAGTGGGGGGTGGGCGGGGGTGGGTCTGGTCGGGATGTGGTGCGGTGGAGAGGCCGGCTGAGGTGGTGGGGTAAGTCGTGTGGGGAGGGGAGATGGGGGATGAGCGGCGTTCTTTGGAGTGGTGAGAGGTGTCGTGTTGAGGGTGGTGTGGAGGGGAGGAGGCTGAGGAGAGCTGGATATCGGGGAGGGTGTCGAGGTCGAGAGGAGAGTCCTCCTCGGCGTCCTGCATGAGGAAATCGGACGACTCGACTGGCCACTAGTCAGACACATTGCGGACTTGGAGGTGACGGGTCCATTGAAGGAGGAGGGCGGGGGGGTTGCGGTAGAGAGTGAAGTTTTTGGTGTGAGTGAGAGGTGGTGGGGAGGGGGTCGTGGTGAAGACATGGTCCGTGAGTCGGGCTCTGCCAAAGGTCGAGTAGTGGTGGGGAGTGATGGCGAGGGTGCACGTGGATTGGGTAAGTGTACCTTTGTGGATGAATGTGTGATTCAGGGGGATTGTGACTGTGCCGTTGGTGGTGATGAGTATGCAGTACATTTTTGTGCTGAGGGAGATTTGGATGCAAGTGGTGACGGTGGGGGAGGTGGAGGGGTGGGAGCGGAAGTATGAGCCATCTGGGAATTGTCTGAGGGTTGTGTAGTGAGAGGGGCCGAATGGGGTGAGGGGTGGGGAGGACGTTGAGGGGGTGTGATGTGTTGTGTACTCATTTGCTTTTAGGTGTAACATGGTGTATAACCAGTGGGTGGGTGGAATGGTGCCGTAAGCGTTGATGCAAGGGAGGGAGAGGGAGTGGCGAGACTCGATGAGGACTGTAGTGAGGCAAGTGGCCGCCCATGAGGTGCGTGGGACGTGTCCAGTGACTGGGGGGGGGGGGAGTGATGGTGATGGTGTGAAGGTGGTGGTTGGGGGGTACATCTTCGTGAAGCGAATATGAAAATATGCGAATTGATACTGGGCCAAATTGTGAATGAATGGGGTTATTGGGCAGGTGGAGGATATTCACCCAGAGGGAGGAGGGGTCACCCTCAATCGGGGTGGGAACGTCTACATGTTGGAGGGCGTCCGCGAATTGGAGGATGAATTGGGCAGGTTCCGGGAGGTCCTCTATCCGACTTGGGGGAGGGGTCGAGGGGGCTTGTCCGGCTGATGTGAGCGCGATGGCGAGGTTGGACGTGAGTATGTCCTGTAAGTGGGCGACAGTTTCTTGGCCGGTGATATCAGTAAAGAGGGGGGATCGGATCTTTACCCTTCGGCGTGAGATTGTGGGGGCCGGCGCAGCTCGTAAGAACTGGACCTTCTGCTGTCATAGTTTGGCCAGTAGGGAGGGAGAGGAGGCAGCGAAGGAGGGTGCTGGACCGGCCGATCGGAGTTCACGCTGGCGTGAAGCGAGTTGGTACATGAGGCCAACCGCTATGCAAGAGGTGGGGATATCCAGTCGAATCTCATGAAAGCTCGACGAGAGGTCGACCGGTAGGGGAGTGGAGTCGGAGGCTGGCGGTGCTGTCGGATGGTGGGTGCGGGTGGCGTTCGCAGTCCATCGCAAGTGGTGGACGAGTTCTCGGCCGATTATATTTTTGACACGGGTGGTAAGGTCGTCGAGTTGGTTAATGCTTTCGAGCAGCCAGCGGCGGGCGACCGAGTAGGCAGAGGACACCGAGGTCGAGGAGTGGGTCGGTTCCGGGAGGAAGACCCCGTGTATCCAGAATCGAGCGAGGTGGGAGGGGGTGGTGGAGTACTGGCCTGTGAGAAGGTATGAGTCGATCATACGAGCAGAGCAGTCGTCGGCCGACCCGAGGTCCGTGGTTGACCGGGGGGCCGCGAGGACCAGTGGTGTCTGGAGACCACGTCGAATGGGGAAGGGGTCCGTAGCGGTGCCCAGGTTCTGTGCAGCAGGGGGCGGTTGCGGGACAGTGAGGAACGGGGCTAGCGGGTGTCCCACGAGTTGGTTTCTGGGGTTGAAGAGGTCCACATGTCGCGCATGCTCCGGGCGGTCCCGCAGGAGCACCTGCATGTAAGTGGGGGGGGGGTTAGAGGTCGAGGACATGTTGACCGAGCGTGGATCGCAGTGGGGGAAAGATACATAGGGGTTTGAGGAGAGTTTTCGGTTTGGATTTCGAGTGGATTGCGTGTGTTGGCGGCACACGACCATGCTCGATGGGACCTGGGTTTGGTGGAGGTTGGCGGCGGACGGGAACGTCCGGACGCTCGGTGGGGCGCGGTGTGGCGCGCCGTCCCCTAGGATGGGTTTTTTGTAAGCGAGGGGTGGTTTTGTTCGTTCGTAGTACTTAGGCGGGTACATGTGATGAATTCGAAGTGGGTGGCGCGTGGGCTGTCCGAGAGACGAAATTCAAAACTCTGAAAGCTGCGCCTTGCAGTGTGTACCGTCTGATGTCGCTACGGATCCACTGACTTGGGTGAGCTAGGCTCGGGTGGGGAGAGGTGGACGGTGCCTGCTGTTCAACGAGCCCTATGTCCACCAGTCTATCGCTCAATGGGAGGTCATGCCCAGAGGTAGACGATCGGCGTTGCTCATTAGAGCTACCGACCCATCCCCGTAATGAGTGCCGGTAGTACTTTAGTATTACATTGGATCTATTTACTGTCTTAAGTGACGGTAGGATGTATTTTACGCGTCGGGAATTAGGCTCGGAGGTCAATAAGAATGAAGAATTGGTAAGCATATATCGACAAACCCCGCACAAATCGTCTCAGGAGGTGAGCCGACTTCGATGGGTGTTGCTTGGCACTGCGGCTCAGCTTTGCCGGAATAATTCGCAAATTAAATTAATTCATAATAAATCGATTTGTGGGTGTTTGAACTTCGGAGTAGGTGCGTTCGACGCGCATTGAAGATACGCGTCCAACATTACATGCTATGAATTTCTTGACCATATATTCGTCATAGGTTATGATCGCTTGAACATTGTGGCCGAAAGCGGCTTGCCCTTGGGTTGTGCGCATATGGGTGGTAAGTCTACATACACGGTGATTTCGTGCGTTTCCCCCACAACGGCATGCCCAACACCTCCTCCCTCCGTCGCCTATGCATTGTCTTTGCGCGACCGTCGCATCAATGTTCATATTGCGGCATTGTGCGCCCGTTACTCCTTTCGTCTAACCAACACGGCGACTGTTTGAAAGAGCGTGCCGCACGGGTGCGGGCGCGATAACCCCAAGTACACAAGCCCGGCAGTGTTCGAACTCGCCTCTCGCAGTTGTCGGCGCATTCCATTTTGCGCGCAAACGGAGGACGCTGGGAAACCATCACTGCAGACTTTGGTAACAAACCCATAAAATCGTTTGCTTCCCCCACTCATGCCCACACTCCACTTGACTGCCACCCACCTCACCCTACCCACATGCCCACCCGCCTTGTTGCTGCTAACGAAGGTCTCTCGCCCGACTCCCTAACCTCGTGTCCCGCCGTCCTCCCACCTGAGATTCTCCCCCCCGCGCTACGACCCCCCGCACACAAACCCGACTTCATCCGCATCCTCGAACCTCGATTCGTTGGTCAATCAAACGGTCGCCGACGTTACGCATCCATAAAAAAGATTCAGATAGGGGAATGGAAGTACTGCACGGACAATAACCTCTCCCACACAGCTAACCTCATACGTGCCAAATACACACCCCTTGCAAACGCCATCCGCAGCCACTGGCCAGGCACAGTGGTAGACATCCTTCCCATCGTCATGAGCCGCACAGGTACACCGCACTCCTCCACCATCACGAGTCTCACCTCCCTTCTCACCGCCCGCACCGACCCTCCTGATAAACTCATCTCCAAAGCACGCCTCGACACGTCTCGCATCCTTGCACAACTCCCCACGCATACTGTCCAATGGCTGCACTATCTCCTACTCATATACCGCATCAAATCCCGCACGACCTCCCGCCACGCCTCCGCACATTGCCCCTTCGCACGCCCCTAACTGCACGCCGCCCTCGCCTCGTCTTGCACAACTCCCCGGGGGGGAGTAAAACCCCCGAACATCCCTGGAGAGGTTGGATTTAGGTGGTTGACGGTCTAGCCCTGTCTTGTAAGTTCCCTGTATGGCATAGTTGGGAGGGCCCAGAGACAGCAGCCGGCGCATACGGCTTTTGGTGTAAAACCGGCGCATACGGTACATGTTGTAAACAATTTCAATTTCAATTTGCGCGCAAAAGCATTGCCTGGGATTTCAGGACATTTGTCAATAAAATTGACGCATGATTACATTTTCTACTTGCGAAGGTGCGAAATCTTGTCCGGACTTTGTGGAGAAGTGTAGCAGCATGACTACTAGGAGAGCAGTGATGTCATCGTGGTCGCCGTGTGCTCGTCCATGAAGTACCGCATCCACCGCCCCATCGCGTCCAGAAGCTGCACGGGCATTGAACTTTCGCACGCTCTTGCAAGTTTGGCGGTGACAGTGCAGGACGCCAATCCAGCGCTGTGTCAGGAAAGGTATAATCCGCGAGGATGGTGAGCGGTGGTGGGAGCCCTCCCGGCGGGGCGGCTGCCAGTGCGCCCTCGGTCACCCCAACTGCGTCCGCCAGCGCGGACAGCGCGGCGGCAGTGGTGCCGCTGGCTCCCGTACCACGGCCATTCCCCGTCACCGGCGACGCGCCTGGCCCTCGCTGCGGCCACACGCTTACTGCGCTTGCAGCTCCCAATGGCGACATGAGCGGTGCCAAGCTGGTGATGTTTGGTACGTCTCAGCTCACGAACCACAACCCCGCCACCAGAAGTAATAGACAGCGACGGCACCAGCGCAAATACTGTTTGTAAGTACTGCGGGACTGTCACGGGGGGATGTCTGGGTCCAGCACTGGCCAGAAAGCACGCCACCTCCCAGCAGCAGCAACAGGGCCAGGCCGCCCTGAAACCCACCCGTCCGTAGAAACCTGACTCCCATATTTATGTAAGTTATATTTCCTGGGTGCTATGGTCAGAGAAGGGGGCGGTATGGGGAGGCGGGGGTCAACCGGCGAACTGCGTTTTGGAATCCGGACCCGTGGAAACCGCAATAGTCCCTCCGGACCCGTACCGCGTGGTTGACCTCTTTGAGAAGACCAAACCCTGCGGAAGCAAACCTTAGTCTTTGTTGACTTAGACCACAGTGGCTGGGTCTAATTGTTTCTTGGTCGGCGGAAGGAATTTTCCTTCCTTTCGTGTTGGGTCGTCGTCCACCGTGTGCCCTACCAACATCGGCCGCCATCTCATTCGGACTGTAATACAGATCTGAACGACGCGGTGGTCTGAAACGGCTCCTCACCGGCCTTGACAGCAAAAATATCGCCAGTATTGTCTTGTAGATAACGAGTATAGCTTGAGGTGGCGTTTATGAGGAGGCAGGTTCGCGGCTGGGCGGAGAAAAGCCGTGGTTGGGTGACGAGAGACTCACGGCAGAACTGCTCATGATCATTCTATCTATATACCTAAATTATTTTCAAATTTTGCTATTAATTTGAATTCTATGCACCCGTCACTGTAGGTCTTCTGAGTGATCAGCTTGATATAAGAACCTGGTAACTGCTTTTTACCGACCGCCCACCCGGCGTTCATTTCCTCTGATACTGTGCTTGTATCGCTCGGCGCGTTTGTGTAGGTGGGGCCACAGCTCTCGAGGGGACGCAACGAGGTGGCGACGCTCCTGCTTCACCAGGCCCTGGAGGCACAGGTAAGAGGCCCTTGACTCAATACGCTATTATATTATGATATCCTGACGCATTCACAGCATAAGCGCACGTAATCGCACACGCATATACACTCACACGGCCATACTCGCACGTACACACACACACACACACACACGCACGTGCGCACACAAATGCGCACAGAATGACAAAGACACACATAGACACGTAAACGCATAAACATGCACACACATGCACGCACGTAAGCACTCAAACGCGTAAAGAGTGACAAAGACAGACATAGACACGTACACACATAAACCCACGGTCACACACACATACACACCGATATCCACGATATAAACACACACACACACACACATGCACACACACACACACGCGCGCGCACACACACACACATTTGACAGTTTTCTAGCAATTGCATACGATATGCTGCAAGATCGCCAAGCCCTGATATCGTCTGCCTGTTCTGCCACATCTCAGGTATCAGGCTCGCAGGTGCCACAAATGAGGTGCACCTCATGGACGTGCGCACCGGCAAGTGGGAGCGCTGCGTGCCCTCCGGTGAACCGCCCTCGCCCCGGGCAGCCCACGCCGCAGCCGCAGTTGGCAGCATGGTTGTTATACAGGGCGGCATTGGCCCCGCGGGGCTTGCGGCTGAGGACCTCCATGTTCTGGACTTCACCGACATCGCCAAGCCCCGGTGGCACAGGTACACACCGTATCAATCCACTCATGGTACAGCTTCAAATGCGGTGGCGCAGCTCCCCGTTCCTCATCCTCTGTCCCTTTGTTTCTGGTTGCAACAGGGTGCTGGTTCAAGGGCCCGGCCCCAGTGCACGTTATGCCCACACCTTAGCGCTAGTGGCCAACCGTTTCCTTGTGGCCCTTGGCGGCAACGACGGCCGGGTGACGCTCCAGGACTCTTGGGCACTGGACACCAGCGAGAAACCCTACAGCTGGCGAAAAATCAGCGACTCTGGTGAAACGCCACCCCCACGGTATGGCTACTCCCCACTTGTCTATCTTTTGCTCTTTAATCTCCACTCCTTTATTTTGCAACGACGCCAAAGGGACGGTCGTTTTAGTGTCGTGTTTGGTGTGATATAGGATGTACGCCACGGCAGCTGCGCGGCATGATGGGCTGCTGCTGGTGTGTGGAGGCCGCGACAGCGGTGGCACGCCGCTGAACGACGCGTACGGACTAGCGAGGCACCGTGATGGGCGGTGGGAGTGGGCAGTGGCACCGGGCCAGATGCCGAGCGGGCGGTACCAGCACAGCGCGGTGTTTGTGGGCTCCCGGTTGCACATCTCCGGAGGCGCGGTTGGCGGCGGCCGAATGGTGGACGAGGCCACCAGCGTGGCTGTGCTGGACACCACCGCTGGTGTGTGGGTGGGGGTGGACAATAAGGGGGAATCTGCAGACTACATGAGACGGTGTCGACATGCCGTCACAGCGGTAGGGTTTTATACCCAGTTTGCGATTGATACTAGTGTTTTTTGGTATTATGGTTCTTTTCCGATTTGTCTTTAGAAGGTGGTGGGGTTGAATGGACGCTTTATAGACTATGATTGCTTTTAGTGGATGTGGGATTGAAAGGGAAGATAAGGGGGGCTGCAGCTGATGAGGTGGCGTTTTCATCCGATTTTCAGGTGGGACCGTACCAGTTTGTGTACGGTGGGCTCCGCGGCTCAACCCTGCTGGACGATCTGTTGGTGGCGAGTGATGGCACAGGGGCAGAGATGGTGATTGGCGACCCGCGTTCTGCGGCCTGGTGGGGCCCCTCCCTCCCTCAACTGCCTGTCTCCTTCATGTGTACCCAGTGATTACAATCTGTGCCCATCCAGACCCTGTCTGCGGGAAGGTCACTTTGTGCATCAGGATGGGCGAATGGTGCGATTTCCAGGGGTGCAATGGGAGGGGGGGGAGAGTGGGGTAGAGGGGGGGGGGGAGGGGGGGGCTGACGGATGTATGTGTTGCGTGTTCAAGGCGTGCTTGGCTGGAGGCTGGCCACGGGCAGCAAAAAGCGGCGGCGATGCTCGCGCATGCTGCCGCTGAGGAGGCTGCTGCTGCGGCTGCACTCGGCGTGAACCGAGTAGGAGTGGTGAGTTTCCACCCCCTTCCTCTTATCACCAACCTTATCTCTCAATCGTTGTCACACATACACACAGGCGTGCGCACGCGCGCACATACACCAATTTACGGCGAGCAGCGATTGAATGGTTGCCGAAATCTCAGTTCATCCCTCTGCTGCGGGTTTCTGATATGATAGGACGAGCCAATGAGCACCCCCTCTGAGTCAGTTAGCTCGCGTAAGACGGACACCAGCCCGCCCAGCGTCACCCTCAAGGGCCCCGCCATTGCGCGGGGAGGCTCCCCCAGTTCTCGCACCCCCGCCACGCCCGATGTCCGCTTGCATCACCGCGCGGTTGTGGTGGCACAGGAGGCGACCGGCTCGCTACGCGGCCTCGTGCGTCAGCTGTCTATCGATCAGTTTGAGAACGAGGGGCGGCGTGTGAGCATGGGGCAGCCGGGCGACAAGAGCCGCACGCCCGTGTTTGAACGGCAGCAGTCGAGCCTCGCGCCCGGCGTGCACCGAGTGGTGCTGCAGGAGCTGTTACGGCCGCGGCAGTGGAAACCCAACGACGACCGCTCCTTCATCCTCAACGCGGAGCAAATCAACGAGCTGTGTAGCGAGGCGGAGGCCATCTTCAGGGAGGAGCCCAGCGTGCTGCAGCTGAAGGCGCCCATGAAGATATTTGGCGATCTGCACGGCCAGTTCGGCGACCTCATGCGCTTATTTGAGGAGTACGGCAACCCATCGACCGCGGGCGACATCACCTACATCGATTACCTCTTCCTTGGTGAGCTCCCTTCCCCTACCCTCTACACCGTCTGCCCCATGTGGCCACCTTTTCCGTGCACTATCTTCAGCATAACTTCTGTCTCCGCCTTCTCAAGAAGCCCATAATATTTTTTTACAGGCTTTGTAACATATTTAACTTCAGGGTTAGGTCTCATCCTGGATATGACATCTTATCGTTGTCGCTGCCACAAACACACACACACACATACACACATACACACACACACACACACACACACACACACACACACACACACACACACACACACACACACACACATGCAAGCGCGAGTTTGACAGTTTTAACGTTTGCAATATACAAATCCACCTCACACGTGGAGCGAAAGATTACGCAAGATTCCGAAAAACGCCTTGGAGGTTGTCATGGTTTTTCTCAATCTCAAAGATGTGACAGTGTTCTTGTCTTTCAGCTACATCAATGTGTGCGTGTGTGCGTGTGTGTGTGGGGGTGGGTGGGTGTTGGTAAGGGGTGGGTGTGGGCGTTGGTGGGCGGGTGGGAAAGGCACTGGGCTTCGTTGCCAATGTTGCCATATTTATCTTGGAGGTTTCTTTGTTTGGCAGGTGACTATGTGGACCGCGGGTCGCACTCGTTGGAGACTATTTGTCTGTTGCTGGCGCTCAAAATCGAGCACCCTCAGAACGTGCACCTCATCCGCGGCAATCACGAGGCGGCGGACATCAACGCGCTGTTTGGCTTTCGCATCGAGTGCATGGAGAGGTTGGGCGACCCGCAGGGCGTCTGGGCGTGGCAGCGAATCAACGCGCTATTCAACTGGCTGCCGTTGGCAGCGCTCATTGAGGGAAAGATCCTGTGCATGCACGGCGGTATCGGCCGCTCCATAGACTCCGTTGCCCAAGTGGAGGAGCTGCAGCGGCCGGTCAGTCTCTTGCCGTCTCAGCTGTCGTGGCTCTTTTCTCAATAATTCTATGTGATGTGTGTGTTTGAGTATAGGTATCGGATGAACATGTTGCAGTGATTAGTTTTGGATCGTGGTCGGCCACCCTAGTTGGGGCCGGTTGAAAGAGTTTCAGGTTTATTGGTCACTGATAGGGATTTCCGTGTGATATTGCTGTTTCGATATGTTAGAAGTTACATATTTCATTGTTGGTGTGGTATACCGATTTTAACCTGATATTTATTTCCTTCATATAGCCTAAATAGGGAGGGGTGGTGCTTCCGTTGTGATGGTCTTACGCTGCTCCCTCTGTCTCTTTATTATCTTCTTACTTTGTAGCTGACGATGGAAGAGGGCGGCATGACGTTGATGGATCTGCTGTGGAGCGACCCCACCACCAACGACGCCGTGCAGGGGGTGCAGCCCAGCCCTCGTGGCCCTGGGCTCGTCACCTTCGGCCCGGACCGCGTCCTCGACTTCTGCAAGGTATGCATAACTCCCTTCCTCTTGAGTGCTGACTGCTGACCTGACACAATGCGGTGTACCCTGCTCCTACGTGATGAATCCACCCCTTCTATCTTTTGCAGCGGAATAGCTTGCAGATGATTGTGCGCGCCCACGAGTGTGTCATGGATGGCTTTGAGAGGTTTGCACAAGTAAGAACCCCCCCCCCCCCCCCCCCCCCCCCCTTCCCTCAAACACACATATAAGTTTAAAAACATACAATCAAAACATCTGACAGAAAGGGGAAAATAACTGAGTATGGATGTTGGGTGTGCCATGGTCAGATGTGATGCGGCTATGTTTGCTGCGGCTAATTTTGATGTTCTTGTTGTCACAGCTACTGTTGGTGATTGTAATTTTGGTGAGGGTGTTGCTGTTATCGCCATGATTGCTGCTGCTACTGAGGGTGTTCCTTTTGCTACCGCATAGGGCCACCTCATCACCCTATTTTCGGCCACCAACTACTGCGGGACCGCCAACAACGCGGGGGCGATCCTGGTTCTTGGCCGCGACTTTGTGATGGTTCCTAAGCTCATCCACCCGTTGCCGCCTTCATCGGACACTTCCGGAAATAGGTGAGCCACCCCGCCACACAATCTGATGTTTGCCACGATATGCGCATTTTTCAGAACCTCAGCTCATGCACACACACACGAGAGCGTGCGCTTACGTCTCTTTCAACGCTTCCCTCCATCAGCTCTACATTCCTTTTTTAATCACTGCCATACAGACTGTCCACACCCACATTTTTCCATCTAAATACTACTTAACCTTGTTTTTAAACACGCTTACATCCTTCCGCTTGGAATCACTACAGCATCCATTGTCCAAGGGCCTTCTCCATTTTCCTCCTTTTCTGTCCATTAAACACGCACACACCAGCACACATTCCCCCCCCCGGAACTATCAGAATATCATTTTAAAGCCCCGCTTTCTCTCATTCTTGCAGCCCCGACGCCTGGATGCAAGCGCTGAACGAAGACAGACCGCCCACACCGCCGCGTGGGCGTCCAAGTGCCAACGCTGCCTCGCTCGCGTTCTTTGAGTAACCTTGGATCAGCAGCAGCAGTGGTGGCGATATGGTAGGGCTGTGGGGGGGTTGAGGTTCGGGAGAGACACATTAAAGGGGGACGTTGGTGGAGGGGAGGGCATGCGGCTGCGTTGCTGAGTGCGTCGCGTGCCGCGCCCGCTTGATGTCATGTAACTTTGCTGTGCCGAGTACGCCAGCGTTTGGGGATTGCAACACCAACAGCTTAGAAACTCTTGAGTTGGAGCGCCTTTATATGGCGTCCCGTAAAAAGCAAGGCACTGTCCTGATGATACCAGGTGTGGCTCACCATTTCGTCTCACAATATGCATCGGTTTAACCCCCCCCCCCCCAACACACAAAGAAAAGACTGTATCCTCTCCTGTTGCTCACATGCCCGCCCCGTTCCATTGCATGTTTCTCTCGCCATTGGGTTTGAAACGGATTCCACGTACTTCCCCTCTGCTTCCCTGCGACCCCTCTGCATGTGATTCACTTGCATATATTGTGTATTGTTGATATACGCAAGGCAATCATACAGCGCGTCATGTTGTCAACCATTGAATAATAAAATCGTTTCCTTGCAAAATGGGGTACGCTCTGCACGGTTAACAATAATCCCACGGGTCGCTAAATCAAGGCGTTTCAATTGAGAAATAACGTCATGGTTGACCGAATGCGAGATGGAAAATCGGTGGAAGGAGGGTGAGGTGTCACAGAGACTGCCTACAAGGAATGAAAGGTATCCCTCAGTGGTGGGACCTTGTCCCCATTCTGTCTCAGGCAACCCCCTGACACGGAGAATCAGCTCATTGCAGGTTTGCTGCGTATAGAATTGAGAAGTACGACGTATGTCACTGTGCAGAAAACTCATTTGCAGGGAGGGGTCCAACAACAGACAATACTGACACAAGATTTCTAAATGAGAATGGAAAGGGAGGCATGGGGACACTGGCGGCAATGACACTGCGATTGCATCAATTGAGTCGCGTACATTGACTGGCCATCGTTTAGGGCAGTTCCGCTGAATGTGGTGACGAAGGCTGCAGCGGCTGTCAGAGGTCGCCCTGGTCCCCACCCGCCCCCGCGCCGCCTCCCACCTTGACGTACCGCCCCCCGCTCAGCTGCTCACCCACCTCCGCCTGCAGCTGCTCCACCAGAAAAGAGGCCTTGGGGATTTCCCAATCTGCCCATAGTAGAACACCCTCACTGCAGCGCAAAGGGGGGGATGGTGTGTGAGCGCACGGATGCCTTGGCTGAATAGACTTTCATCACATAATGACAGACGAACCAAGACAAAGAAAACAGCTCACAACAAACGCCTAATTTCAAAATGACACACTTATTCCATGAATCGAGGATCGTCGCCCTGCTGCTCTTCGACCCCTGTGTGCTCTACAGCTTCAGGCTCAGACTGACAGTATGTGTGCGGGGTAGGGTGATTTGCAACAGACGGTACCGTCTCTGGGAGAAAAATGCTCAAACCAGTTTTAATTCAAAAAATATTATTTAACTTTTAGGAAAATTTATGAAATATTTATTCAGTTGTCCAGATCTCTGTAACACTAAATCCCGTCACATACAACTCGCTTGAGTAGACCTAGCAACAGAAAGTCATATTAACCATTGCGAGAATGAGTTGTGCCCATTAATGTGTCTGGATTTCGCGCTGAGGATAATTATACATCAATAGGGGAAGCGACAGTTCTTTAGATAAGTGATCTTGTGCTCTATTTATGGAGAGCGATACAGACCGAGCACTGCCCATGTGTGACGAGTGCGAGGGGCATGCTGCTTCTCTGTCAGGGAAGTGAGCGGTGAAAGGTTTGACGGCAGTCCTACCTATCGGCAGACATCTTGAACACGCGGACGGAAGGGATGCCGTCCTCCAGAGCGCTCAGCTGTTTCGCCAGCGCCATCCCATCTTTCGTGTCGATGTCCACGACGCCGAACCGCGCCTTGGCGCCCACCTTGCCAGCGAACTTTCCCCACACGGGCGCAAACTCCTGACAAGTCCCACAGCGCGGGCTGTGAAACTTGACGACCCACACCCCCTCGTCAGCGACTACCTGGCGCTGAAAGTTAGTGGTGTCCACCACTGTGTCATGGTCCGCAGCACTCGCCGCGCCAGTCAGCACCGCGGCCAGCAGCAGCAGCACAGTTGACGGCACCCGCATTTTAACACTTCTAACCAGCTCTACAAGTTTAAGGAATGCCTTTAGTGTAACCCCCTTCTCCTGATCGTCTGCAAAGGAGTTCCTCTGACGGCCACAGCCTGTCCCGTCGACTTTGCTATCTGGCGCGAGCGTAGTCGGCCACACGAGCAGTGCTATTCAAGATCTGTCGAGTTGTCGCTAAGGTTGGAGACGTTCGATGCAGGAGCTCCTCGGCCGATATTGATCACGAAGTATCCTTACAGGGAGCCCATCAAATAATAAGCGCACAATTCGAGGATACCAGCGTTCATATCTACTGTATCATTTTTTACATTTTTAATTCCTTAGGCGGGGGCGCTACACTAGAATTGCTAGGCGGGGGCGCTGTAGCGATTGCTGCGGTTGCTTACAGATTTTTACACCCCGAGAAACGTCGGTACGCATTGGAGATAGGTGTGTCGATAGGTGTACCTGGTCGAAGAGAACCCGGTCCAATATTCGCTCATAAGCGTCCTACATCTCATCTTTCGCGGATGGTGGCTAAGTGTCCTACATGGCTCTATGTATGGAGCTATAGACGGCCGATAGACTGCATGTTTGCAGCCGGTTCAGACATGCTAGTATTGTTGTATTGTTGTAAACAATTTTGAATTTCAATTTGTAGCCGGTTGCGCTTGTCTTAGAGTCCCAATAACATGCGCTAGCGGATGTCAACACAATACATTATTGTTTGATTAATTGCAATCAATAAAGGCCCACTCTTGAAAAGAAAAAAGCTGATACGGCTGCGTCCCGATCAAATTTGTTTAGGTCCCCCGCCCCGTCCCATCCGTCAAACTTAATTAGTATTGATTTTCAAGTACCTTAAAAGCACTGGCCTAATAGCTAGTTGAAAGAGGCCAATGTCACATCTTTCGTCTACTAAAGCAATTAATGCATAACTATGTGCGAAAAGGTGTAATATGTCGTTAGCAAGCATGAAATGGAGAGGGGTAGGGTCACTTTTTGGAACCATGAGCATATTACATGAAGCATGAATCTTGTAACATTTTGACAAAAGTGACCTACTGGCTGACGGTCAGTGGTGCCACTATAATTTTTACAGTAGCACAAAATGTGGGATAGTGTGCTAAAGGATGTGATATATACTATACTAGTTAAGCAAAAAGTGGAAAGGGGGCGGGACATATTTTGGAACCGTGACCAAATCGCATTCAACATAACAAAAATTCACCAACGCATACCGTGGCCGTAGCGGCCCCTCCATGTGGATATTAAAGTGCTATGATGTTGTCGAGTTACAGACGGTCGATGCATCATAATGTTGATGACATTGTTGCGCCTTACTGCGCAAGGCTGCCTCCCTATCGGGAGTCTTAAACTTCTCCGCCTCGCAGTTGGCCTTGGGTTGTTTTTTCTTCTTTTGGGGTTTCCCTAAACCATGATCTCTTAACTTTATATAGGGTAATGTACCGCTTCAATACGCACATGCATGGTTGAAATACAAATACATACCCCCCCCCCCCCCCCCCCCCCCCCCCCCCGCCCCAATTTCCGCTAAAATTCAGTACCTACTATAGCAACATATCTTTTAGGAACAACCTAAGCAAGCTTCGAACGAACATGCGTAAAACTAGAAGTACGTTATACAAAAGAGTTATGAAACAATGATAGAAGGGTCACCGAACTAGTCACAAAAAATACTTAGTCGTGACCCATTCAACTATAAATATAAAAGTGTGAAACCTTGATAACTACCGAATCCAGACACATTACACTCCATGACGTCACTAGAGGCGCAAGACAACGATGAGCAACATGCGTATTGCATATTCAAGAACAATTCAAATGGCAAAGATGATGAAGGCATGCTTTGTCCCCCCAGTTGCGGGTGTCGATCATGATTGGCACACCGGCACGTATTCATCGCAGCGCGTCGGTGTGTACAAAATGCAACCCGGGGAGACCGTGTGGGCCAAAGCAACGAACCAATAGCTAGCGATTCATGCATTTCTTGTAGTAATTAATGTATTTCTTGTTGTAAACCCATTTGACATATTAGACAACGCGCGCAATCAAGCACTTGACACCACTTTGTTGTCGACTCTTGCATTGGTTTTGGAATGTACTTCGAGAGAACCTTTCATATGAGCCCAAGTAATGGGGTTTCGTAGTAATCGATAATGAAGTTATGTCCCTAAACAGAAGGGCAAGGACAATACCGATCGATTGTTGCCTTTTTGCCAATCGCTCTCCGATGATATTGGAACACACCAATGTTGAAACACAACCCCATGCCATCCTTTAAGTCGCCGACGATGGCGGTGCATGACTTCCCGTCGCGAGTGCACGCCTTGAAAACCTCTCGCACCGGTGGACTTGCCAACCCCTGCGCATGCCTCCCCCGGCGAGCTTTGTCCAAAACGTCCCCCGTGCCCTCTTAATTAAGTACGCACTCACTTGCAAACCATCGACGCGCTTGTACCATGCTGCCGGGCTACTTTGGTGAAGTTGCCCACTTGTTTGAAGTCCCACACAAGTTGCAGCCGCCACGCGTGAGTGGTTGGTGTAGGCCCTATACTGGTTTTGGAGCCGCGACGCGCTTGAGGTCCATCGTGGTGTGCGCAATTGGGCGACATCCCACCTCCAACCGAAATTCTCTCGTCAAACGTGATCGCCTATATCGTCGCCGCTCATCGTCCTCGGCCAATACTAGCCATTTCGAAGAGGTTTAGAAATCGCCCACACTCTTTCCATAAAGTCTGTTACTAGTGAAATAAGGCCTTTCGCGTAGGGCGGGTGTTTGTCATGTAGGGTTTCTAGGTTTTAATTTACTTTAGGTGGTCGAAAAGGCGGACGGAAACTTGTGTTGACGGTGAAGTGAAGGGGGAAGCGGGGCACAAATGGGGCCCGTCACGGTTACGATCTGACGTTTTAGACTTTGCGGCCCAACCCCGATTTTGGGGCATACCCTGATTCGGGCGTCCCGGAATTCGGATTTTCCACACTTTGGCTGGTGAATGCTCCCGAAATCGGCGACACAAATCACATAGCATGTGGGAAAACCACAGCTTTGGAGGCTTTAAAAACCTAACTTTGCCGTAATGTGTCCGATTGAATCAAACTGAATTGCGCTTGGTAGCCCTTCTCCCAAATACAAGTAATTTGGATCTACCGGCCGGTTTTCGCGTCTAATCCGCCGTACGATGTCATCCATGCCCTCGTACAACCAACTAAAGTTTGTAGGGTCTCAAAATCTGCCACATTCGCGCGAGGCTAGCAACCCATGGACATGTGGTACCCGCACACCCGCTCCGCCAATACGCTCAACAATCAGCGGCCCATCGTTCTTACATTAACGGCATTGCCCATTTCGTGCTCCATGATAGCATGGTGCCGTGCCATTTTCCGCATGCCAAATAAAGGCCCGTGCTAGGGTACTTTGAATGCTCCCGAACATTTTTCACGCCCGGCGATGCGCAAGATTCAATGGCCATCGATCCGCGCCATAGGGTGCTTACACTCTAAGTCAAGCGCCCCTCAAGCCCAATAGATAGGTCCCTAGCCCGTGCTCCCTGGTTGTATTTCCGGGCACGTGGCAAGAAAACCTAGTGCACAAGACAACTCGGTGTCGCCGCTCTCTAGACGGCCGGGCGCAACACACTCGGCGGATACTAGTACAATTGCGCAAACATGTTGAGAACCCAATGTCGAATAGTCTCCCGGCTTGTCGAGACAATGCGTGTACCGAGCCACGCATAGAGGCGTGCATAACCATCACATGCACGAATTTCGGCCCGCAAATTATGGGCCGCAAATCCAACGTGTGTGCCCACATTAATTGGGGCGTGCCAATTAAGGTGTCCACGTCAGTGAATAACGCGCCGTGGTGTGTACTTCGAAAATCAGTATTCTACCCCCCAACCGAGTTGCATGGCCATCGTCGCGGCAGTGTATGTTGCTGGCGGGTAATTAAATGCGTGCCGCTAGTAACGGACTTTATGGGAAGAGTGTAGTTCCCTTTGTTTGAAATCAGTACTTAATATCTTTCTCTTTAAATAATCGGTGGACCAAGCGAAGCCGCAAACAAAAGTAGGTAAGGATCCTGACAGGTATACCCGCCGCGTCCGCATCACCGCTTTTGCTCCAACAAAGCTGCGAGTCTGCGTAGATCGCGTTTAGCTAATCGATGTCGAAGTGTTGACAGGCTCAAAATGACGGCCCACCTCTAGCGCGTGCGTGAATGCCAGTGTGAGTAACGCGGTCAGGGTAGCAAGCCGTCGGCTAAAATCATACCCGCCGGACTCGTACAATATCGCGAGTTAGGTTTCTTCAAGGGGCGGGCCACACTGTTTTCCTCAGTAACATTTAGCGAAGAGACTGCAGGGAGGGGGCTATCGCTACCCAAGGACATTAGTACGGAAACATGTCGATCCGATGCGTAGGAGTTGTGTCTGCGACCCTGGCTGGTGTGGCAGTGGGCGCGGGACTTATCGTGCTGACATGGCGACGAGTGCCGCTTAGTCGCAGACTGCGCACCGCTCTGTCGCTCTGCGACTGTCTGCCGTCGGGCCGAGGCGCCGTACTGCTGGCAGATGTAGCTGTCCCTATATCGCTGTTACCTGATGCTGCGAGTTGCAAAATACATGACACTGATGCCTGGTCGGTGGATGCCGAGGGTCTATGCCGGGTGGACGTATTGCTGAAGGCGGGAGTTGTGGCGGGGGTGTGGCCGGTTGGCTGCGCTAGTACCCGCACCCAATACCGGGGCGTCATATGGGCCGGCATTGTGGTGCAGGGGGGTGGCTCAATGCTTCTACAGGCCTTCGTTGACGCGCACACCCACCTGATGAAGACGCACACGGGCCCACGCTGCCGTAACCCCTGCGGTAGCATAAATGGATCACTGGCAGCTGAGCTGGACGATCGCCCCCGTTGGGTCGAAGGGGATGATATTCGACGGAGGATGGACTTCGCGCTGCGGACAGCATGGCATCACGGGACCGCCGCGCTGCGCACCCACCTCGATGGTACCGCTCTCGGCATTCCCGAGGAACTCCGTCAGCTCGTCTACCGCGAGTTTGATCACGCTCGTGACACTTGGTCCTCACGTGGGCTAACGCTGCAGGTGTGTTTATCCGCCAAGGTCCAATTACTCGCGGTAGATATTTTCCCCGACGTACCATCGGAATCGCGTGGCTTAAAATAATATATTTATATCCGGAGTTTTATTCAAAATGGTTCGAGTATTGTTTTTTTGTCCAGGGCGTCGCCAACTTGCATCTTCCCCTCTGGGCGACCACTGGGGCGGAATCCTTCGCCGCCGAGGTGGCTTCGCACAAGGGCGTAGTCCTCGGCGCGTACTGCGGAGACGTCTCCGAAACGCCCGAGTCGGAAACATTCTCTGCCTTCGAGTCGCTGCTCAAACTTGCGCTTGACCATCAGTTGGATGTCGATCTTCATATCGATGAGACCAATAATCCGGGGTGCTGCGCGCTCGCCACTCTATCGGATGCACTGGCGAAAGCCCGGGCGGGAGGCTATTCAGGGCATGTCATGCTCTCCCACGTCACCTCCTTTGCGCTGCAGCCACGCGACAAGCGCAGCCGACTCGTATCTGCGCTGCGGGAGCTTGGAAATTTAACAGTGGTACGAGCGAAGGACCTGTAATCGGAATTTGCTGAAATATTTAGTGAATTATCCGCGCAGTAGATTTTAATTGATCTACTCGTGCGATGATATAGAATATTATACTCATGTTTCATTCTTCGTCGGATGATTTTTTCTTTTCGTTGATATATGTCGACTCTTCTGTGGTCCGTAGGTTTGCTGTCCCCACACCAACCTCAGATTACAAGACCGCCGAGGTACAGCACCACCAGTAGGGCTGCCTATTGACGCCAACGAGCCTCGCACTCCCCACTGGCGTGGGATCACACTGGTACAGGAGCTGGCCAATGCGGGTGTACCGATAGCGGCCGCCTCAGACAACGTTCGCGACTATTGGAACGCCTACGGTGACTACGACTGTCTGGCGGTCTTTGCCGATACAACTGCGCTCTCCCATCTCGACACCGCACCCAATGAAGGCACCTGGGCGCAGCTCGTTAGTCGAGTGCCCGCAGCGGCAATGGGCCTACCTTCGGGTTTGGGCATTGCTGCCGGCGCGCCTGCTGACCTTATCCTTTTTCCTGGCGTACGGCGAATGAGCGAGCTTTTGGCCCGGCCGCAGCTGAGCGAACGGCTCGTCATCCGGCGTGGAAGGCTACAGCGGAGCCGACTGCCATCCTTTGCTGAGCTCGACGATCTTGTTGACCGCGTTACTGAGAGAGTGCAGCGGGATGGGGTGCAGCGAGGGGCGGTCGCCGCCTCGCCCCATTAACCTGGGGCTTGAACCGGCCGTGTCTGTCTTTTGAATATTTCGCGATTGATATGCGGTCGTCATTTGAATTTAAGGGAAATATCCCTAACGCACGGGTTTAGATTCTCTTTTATATGGCTCGTATTTTATATGACAGCGCGATGTTCAAATTTAACATTGCATAAGTACCTCATTGAACCGTGTTTTCTTCGCTTGGCTCACGGTCGCTAATTATATTTACAATTATTAGTGATACAAAAGCGGGAACGAGGCGACTATGCATTGAGCAAACCCGCACAGGATTACCCGACCCAGGTATACTATCTTTTCTCTGGATAGTAAATAGGGAGCAGACACGTCAGCGCCTCCGCACGTGCAATCAGTTGTACTCACGGTTGCTGCACTTGCACTCACATCCACACCCGCCGTTGTTCCCTCAAGTCCTTTCCCATCCGCAATCAATTCTTTTGCAGAAAGGCGGCGGGGGCGAGTTTTGGCAGCCGCATTGCACCTAACGTTTCATCCCCTCATACGCTGGTGCCAACATCGATAACGTCACCTGCAGGGACATATTGGTGCACACACCACAATCATACATACATATTTCTTTTGACTAAATAAATGGCTGCGCAAAAAACATATCCGTGCGCCGTCCTGAGACGTGCTGTGACGTGTAGTGTGGGGTTGGTAATACGCGCTGTGTGTTGTGATGCGGCGCGGCATGCTGCTATGTGATGGGATAGGATGTGAGGACGTGATGCAGTTCGGTGTGGTGCGACACAATGATATATCACATCATGCACCTATCGCATGTGATGGGACGTTAAAACGTGATAAGATGTGGGGTTAAGTTGTGCGATGTGAAACCATGTAAGGCGCGCTGTTGGCAGGTGAGACGAGGGGGTGAAAAGTAGAGAGCTGCTTTTTAATGGACGGTGATGTGGCATAGTGTGATAGCAATATACATGGGGTGTAGTGTAACCGGATAGGGGTTGTCTGCCCGGGAGCCCGTTGCGCTGTCGCTAGTGGGACAATACATCAGACTGTAAAGTGATGCAAGTAGTATACGTCGTGTAATGTGGCGTAGCCCTGTGCCATTTGAGGGGGTGAGGTTTGATAGGAAGCGAAGTATCAAGAAAAGATATATTTGACATATTTTGTGATGTTGTGTGTCTCCTGACATGGTGGTTACCATTGATTCTCTGAAGTGCGATGCGATGTGATCGATTATTCTTTTGTGTGACGTGTGGTTAATGATGTGGTGGAAGGATGAGGTGGTTGGGGTCAAACGTTATGCAGTGAGGTGCAATGTGCCATGGTGCAGTTTGACGTTATGTGGCCTGGGCTATCATAATGGGGTACTTACGAGTGGAAAGAAATGAGATAGAAAACTTATGTCACGTGGATGGTGTCACCCGACCTCATGGGGCGCTATGATACGAGGTGAGGCGGCAGTGTGTTATGCTTTACTTCGTGGTGTGATTCAATGCCATGACATGTTGTGATGCACTACCATATGATGTGATGAGGTGGCATGCGGTTATGGGGTGGGATATATGGGATTTGTGTGGTTTGGTGCGACTTAGCGTGGTGATGGGGCATCTGAGAAGGCATGACGCAGTGTCAGGGAACGTAATGTGCTGCGTATATATAAACGTATATGATGTGGTGCTGTGGTGTGTGGTGTGGAGTGGAGTGGTGGGAAGGGGAATTGAAGCAGCATGTGACAAGGCCCGCACCGCATGCTCAATGGCTGCCTTCATACTTTCCGGGTCTCGAAGAAACAACGCCTCGATGCCATCCATTTCCTCCCCACTCGTAGTCTCCCACCGAGTCCTACTCTCCGGCGTAATCACTCGCAGCTTCCGCAGCCCAAACAGACTAATACAGTAGCCATCCTGTCATGAAGGCGGCAGAAGGAACGAGATGTGGCAGCATGAGTACGAGCAAAGGGCAAGTAAGCTAGCTCATATACCGACCAAACTAGGCAAATAAATGTCGCCAGCTGGGGCCCACACAGGACCGTGGTACGCCTATGCATCCAGATCGGGAGCTGTCGGGCCCCGAGCTCGCGATCTCCGGTATACTAGGCGCGCGCATTACCGGCAGCGTTGAAAAGGCTTGGGTGTCACATAGGGGCAACGTACATCCCATAATTTGTGAATCCACGACATTAAGCTAAGTAGCACGCACCACGTATGTTTCATTTCATAATAAATAGTCACAAGCACAATGATTAAGTACACCGACTTGTCGACCGCAGTGAAAGTAGAGCGAGCAAGCATGTCGAGGTGTCGTCCGTAGATATGGCAGCGCTACCTCCAAGTCGACGCGGATGACACTCTCGTAGGGCACTGAGAACTTCACCGTCTTCAAACAACACATCGCCGGCATCGGCTGCGCGAACTCGATACCCTCGTCGGTGAGCTTCAGGGAGGCGCCGTCAGCCTGCCCCCGCAGCATCCACATCGACGGCGCCAGGACAAGGCCGATCCCTACGGTGATGGAGGAGTGTGAAAAAAATAGCAGCGGAAGTGGATGGGCGGCAGAATACAGTTATTTCCTACCGGCGTAATCTAATAACTCGGGTATTTCCTACCGGCGTATTGATTTGGAATATCGGACATTAACAATCCAAAATAGGAACATCGCCCCAAAAATTCAAATGGAATTCCAAATAAGTGTTTCGATGTTAACGACTGTCAATGTAAGCAAAAAACCGATGGCAAGCGCGTCTTGGCTATTCGCACTTCGGTCCTAGCAATAGCATCGCGCTTTCTCCAACAAAATTTCTACCTCCACGGGAATACATGTGCATGGTATCCCCGGCCCTTTGTATTATCTCTTCTTCGCCAGCGTTTGTTCAGTAGTATATAAGGACTGTTTCTCGAGAGCTTACATGCAGAGATCACGTAACTCAATAAGACTCGGCGGAAGGGGTTAGGGGGGGGTGGAATATTACCGAAGGACAAGAAAGTGCCCAAGGAGGCAATGCAGCACAAATAATCGCGATAGCTCGACGTCTTCTCTCCGACAAGTGGTTCATCCTGCATTCGCGGCAAATCATCCAACGATAGACTTCAAGAAGTAGTCACATTCGCGGGGTCTACGCACTGACATACAATCCAGTTTACTTACTCCTTGGGCCGGCAATTCGATGAGCCTTCGCAGACAACAAGTGGTAAATCCACACTAGCGTGCATGACAAAACATTACAATGGCGCCAATAACAGTTGTGAAGTCTATTCGCGACGTCCCAACGGGAAACCCTAAATGGCGACAACAAACCCAAACATACGAGGTTAAATCGATGACGATTACATATAATACTACTTTGTCACTGAATTATCATTTTCATGCCAACACAATGCAAACGCACCGAGTCAGTACTAGCAAACGCATCAGTATAATATCGATCATTGTCAACCAATGACAATTTATAAGGCCGATCAATGCAAGATACATAGCCATGTGTTCGTATAAAGGCGCAGGTTTGCCGTTTGGTAGTCCACATGGTTTTCCTTCCGTCGCTCTTTGAGGAACGAGACCCCTAACCCCCTTAGTTCCGTCAAGTAACGTGTATCAACCGCCAATAATATGATGCCACTATTGTGTCTGACGCGGTCTATTGTTTGGGGTGTTGATCAAAGCGGTTTGTGCGGATGTTGTTGTGTGCCCCCCCCCCCCCCCCCCCCCCCCTTCAGTTCAGGTTATATTAACTACATGGGTTCATACAATGCATGATTGATTAACGGCTCGTTTAAATTATCATATCTTAAAACATTCGTCATATTTTAATTAGATTAGAGCTAGTGCCCACCCAACCACACCAGCACACCGGCACACATTTACTATAAAATGGGTGATAATGCTTACTTTATGCAAACCTTGGAATAAAACTATTCTAAATATATAAATAATGATGGCCGTTAATATCTCATCTTTCGCGGATGGTGGCAAAGTTCATATTGGCCTGTATATAAATTTGTATGTACGAAATACTATGTAACATGTAATAAACGCACAGGGTTCAACCACGGAGAAGCAGCAGGACTCGAGATATTTCATCAGCACAGACAAAGATGGAGGCGATGCCGGTAGGCACGCTCGAGCAGCCATAGAAAGAGAATTCTAAGCATCGAAACTCGGAGCGCAATGCAGCGGGCGTTCAAACGATATTGATGCTTCAGTATGTAGGATCACCTGAGGCGGGGCTGCCAGCCAAAATCAATAAACGCCCGCGGTACAATGGTAAAGCGCAAAAATATAGTTAATTCGGTAAGTATCATACCTTCAGATCGTCCAGCCCCGTGGCGACCTTGAGAAAGGAGTGAACTGACTGGGCCCGACTACTACCGTCCAACATTGCTCTCAAAAGCTTGATTCGACGGAGCTGCTGCTGGTAAGTACGTACGTATCGGCAGTTCCGTAGTTGCGCATGAGCAGTCCCCTTCTCGCCTAGCAGTTCCAACTTGCTCTGCAGCTGTCGCGCCCACCCGCCTCGAGCCCGCCCGCCAGGATGGCAAATTCAAGGCTATTCCCGGAAGCTGGTGCTACATGCGGCTGATGAGGCCTGAGAGCGGGACGTCAGTATCAGCACTCCAAATACTGAGACTGCGCAGGGTATAACGGCAGTCACTACGAGTTGTGGACTGGATTCGTCCGTGTTGGCATTTATGGCGGCTACCGGTATCAACGTCTCCCTAGCCAGTAGGGGCTATCATATGTTGTCGAATGTTTCTGTACAGGATACCCAAAAATCCCATAGATACTGTATCGAGGTAGCGAAAAAGGATAGCGCCGGGTAGGAGACGGTAGTGGGTAGGAGACAAGCGAGCTGCATTGGCGACGAGGCAGGCCGCCACGTACCAAGTGACATCATGGTACAGGTGAGGATCGGCGCTGATACCTTTGTCAATCTTAGCTCCGATCGGGTATCGGTACCACCAAACGCAAGGGTCATCTGGAAGTACAGGACGATAGTACTTTGTGACAATGTATTAATGAAGTATTAGCGATAAATTAAAAATATTAATGAAGTACAGCTATAAGCTGTACAGTGCCTAGGATTGCCACGGACGTTTGGCCGAAGCTGGAAGCCGACAACAACGAGTGCGTCAACTTACCTGGTACTTCGCTTCGCGAAGCTCGCTCCCACGATTTCTAATCCCCCCTCGGCCGGAGTCTAGGCGTTTGGTATCTCGTCTCGGCTACGGCGCCCTTGCGTTCTTGGCTTCGGAACCGCCTACTTCGGGTCGCATGGGTGAGCTCAGTGACGAGTTCCATGAGTAGTACGAACGACGCAATTTTCCGCGTCGCGGTCTGTCGCGTCTTCGGTCTACCCTCATCCCGCATCCTCTCTACTCTACGCTCCCCCACTACTTGTGCTTATTGCCATCTCTAGGTTCAAGCTATACGGGGTGCGTTCGCGTCGGCGGGTGTTGACATGTCGGATGATACGTGGACTATTGCATTTGATGACCATTTGGCTCGATGCGGCGGAGATGCTTCGGTCCACACCGCTCACTCTTGGTTATTGACGGCCCTTGCGGAAATCGTCTCCGAGATTCGTGGTGCACTCGGGGCTGGCGTCGAGGTTCTCATATATCCCACGATGTCAGTTCAGCTCCCAAACGGAAACGACAGCCTTCCCGCGGATGTGGGTGTCTTGCACTATCACGGCATCCGAGGCTCAAAACTTGCTCTTGATGCCGTGGTTTCCGGTTTGTTCGGCGTTTCTAGGCCCCCGTCTCCCAAAGTCGCTCTACGCCGTACTGAGAAAACCAAGTTCGAGAAGTACTCGGAGGGGGTAAGGAGTCGCCCCGGCATCCGCTTCATTCCCTTTGCCGTCACGGAACTTGGTACTCTCGGCGGCTACGCCACGGCTTTCTTGACGGAGCTGGCCAAGCAGGCAGCCGCCTCTAAAGGGATTCATGGGGGCAAAATGTTGGCCTCTTGGCGCCGAAAAGTCTCTCTCGCCGTCCATGTCGCTCACGCGGACAACGTCTTGCGCGGTTTGTCCCCCGCCGCAGACGGTGTGGAGGCCGCTTCTTCCTCGGTTGGGATGCCTTCTCCTGCCACGGCGCTCTTCACCCGCGCCATAGGCCGCAAGCGTCCCCGTGCTTGATCGAGCGGCGCGTAGGGCGCCGCTTGTCGCCTCCACGTGTTTTATCCTCAACGTTGCCTACGAGTTTTCTTAGTTTAATCTTTTACATTTATGCACAATGTAGTGCCATTTTTTGCCGTGCTTTGGATTCCATTATCCTCTTGTCACTCTTGCCCTTTTGTTTCCCTTCCCTTCTTCCTTGTCCGTGCTCATGCTGTTCTTATTGTAATCCATCACTAAGCTAGTGCCTTGGGAGAATAGGTGGTTCACGTACCACTTTTTTGGTAGTATACCACTGAAAGGATATTTTCAGCGCGTCCACAGTAGTTGATAAAAAGTCAAATTCCCACAGAAATGGATTTATGATACGCCGCTCTTCCCGTAGAAATTATTTTCGAAATAAGATCCGAATTCAAAGGTCTATGTCTAGAATGGCGGCGATTCTACCACCATGCATCCATCGCACCAACAACTCTCGCCAGCTGCGCGTCGAATAGGGGATAGCAGGCCTATGCATGTGCCATGACATGACAAGAGGCGCTAATAGCATGTTCATAAGATAGGGCATGCGTGGGAGACGGCCGAGTCTAAGTTGTTAATCGTGCGAGGTGTTTCTTGCGACGTCGGGGTCGTATCACGTCCGCCGCATACATCGCTGCCCGCTGCCATCAAGCCCTTTTATCGGCACTCCCAACCCTCCTCAACCACGCACGTCTAGAAAAACCCCGAAAACGTTTAACTTTCGGGTTGGGGATCATGCGGTGAGTTTTGCTCTAACGTTGCGCGCGGCAAGTCGGGCAGACATCGCGACTTCGGCAGCGCAATTTGAATATACATTTAGCTATTTTAACAAGCTAGACCGCATTGCTTTCGCGCCCTACCTACCGCCCCCTCGCCTCTCTCAGATAACTCACCCTCAGAAAATACAGACATGCATCGACTGTTGGTGTTTCGGAAACATAGTTAAATAAATTATTCGTCCTTTTTATTGATGCTGTGATGTCGCATGAAGTCGGCAGCGCAAAGGAGGAACTTCTGAACAAAGCACACCCCTTGCTCCCCGCCGCCATCTCGCCCTAGTTTCTGCAACCCCGCTCCTCCCGGCCCACCAATACCTTTAGACACCTTACGGCTATTGATTATAGGAGCTGCGAAGTCATTGCTAAAGGTTAGCGAGGATTTGTCGTTGCGAGCCGAGCATTCATTCGTTACCCGGAGAGCGAAATCAGGACTCCCGAAAGACCGCCTAGACATTTAGGGGTGTCACTACCCGCCACCATCGCGCCTTGCTCTGTCAACCACGGCCCTTCTCCGACGACATAGAACCTAAACCCCCTTGGCTACCGATAGCTACCGTTGGTGAGGATAAAGTGGACTTTGAGCTGACTTTGGTCGTTGCATGTCGGACATGTATACAACAATCAAGGTGGTCGACTCTTAGTGCAGTTCACGCGACTTATAGCACATCCTTTATATATAAGGCGATGTCTAATACATTTTTACTAAATTGAAATTTCCGTCCGTATCACACGTTTTTTGTGGTACACGTACGGTACCACCCATTCTCCCAAGGCACTAGTAGAGTATAGCAGCCACATAGGCGTACTAGGTGTGCCTGCGGGCGCCCGCAGGCGGCGCAGCGGCGGCGACCCCGGAGGAAGGTGCGCTCGTAGGCCCGCCGGCATCCCCTCACCTCCCCGTGGTGGGCGTCGGAAACCCCGTAGCCGTGCCATACTTGGCACGGCAGGGGGCGAAGAGGGCCGACAGCGCGATCCGCTGGATAGCCAGTTGTCGGGAAAGCCATGTACAAATGGCTTTTGAATAAATTAATTATGTGCAATACCGGCGCCAATGTCTCCCGCTCGGGCTGTCCGATGTGCTCTTTCGCGGCCATATACTACTGAATACATCCCTACTTTAAGGGGGGGGGGGGCTGTACCTCAGGAGCGTTTGATGGCGAGGAGGGTACGGCCGGATCAGCGGTGGGACGCGGGCGTTGGAGCATGCGATGGTAAGCCGGGAAGCAACGCCATGCAAGATTGCTCGCTCGCCGTCGACTAGCCATGTGCATGTCGAACTTCCCCGGGGGCTGAGGCACGACATGATACAAGCCGGAGGTCGGTCGCAAGCGGAGAAGCGGCTAGGTGAGGCGGCGGTGATCCTCAGGATCAACCGCCGCCGGAAACCCATGTATGGAGGGCAATTTTGGAAACTAAGAATAATGTCCGTATCCGGCGGCGAGTCAGTCGGGAAACAACACCAAGGCAGGGCCCTCACTAGCGGACTACTACGTCGCCAACCTACATCGCCCGGGGGGAGGAGTACGCTTGAGTGGCAAGGAGGATAGTCGCCACGGGGGGCGGGGGGGGGGGGGGGGGCGACACGATATGGCGACGACGACCCTCCGGGTCGGCGCCGCCGGAAAACCCCGCACGGAGGGTTTTGGCTAATTTTGTGAACCCGCGGCCTGAAGGATCAGCCTACGGTGACATCCCCCCCTCCCCCCCCCCCCCCCCCCCCCCCCCCCCACTTTCCCCTTTTTCGACACCCACTACCGTTCATAGACCTACATACAGAGATCACGCTGCTCCTCCCGTCGCAGCTCGTCCCCTAGCGTAGTCTTCATTCCTCCTTCGGGGCATGGGAAGAAGGGAAGGCCAAAGCCTCATACGGTGTCCGGCTGGCGCTTTTGCCGCCTTGCCATAGTTTTTTTTCTATCCCATGGTCCTTCGCCGTGTGTTTTCCAACACATGTCTTATCGCGTTGCATCCATCCATACCCTCTCGGTGGTTTACGATGTTAGGGGGCGGTATGTATGAGCAATGTGCCGTTGCTATAACCCTAGGCACACTACCTAAGGCAACCTATCGATATTGGGTACCGACTAGGGGAGGCAGGGGTTGGTCGAACACGCGGATCGAGTCGCCGCTCCGCAAAAGATGTTGGGTACGGAAGTATTTTTTCGAAAAACCTCAGTGACTGTTTTTTCGGCGGCGGACGATCTTGTGGACCTCCGCCGCAAGACCGTGTCGCTCCTCCGGCTGCGACCCTCCACCGGCACGCGTAACTTCTCGCCTCGCCCCTTGGGGAGACTCGAGTCTCACATGTTTGGCTGGGTGCCAGCGAACGCCCTACCATGGCACCGCTTCCCGCATGTCTGCCCATCGCTAACTCACATCCGTCCGTGCCCTCGTCGCCGCAAAACAACCCCTCAGATATAGGTCTTGTCCATCGACATGCGAGCATTCGAGGATTAACAAGCCTTGAAAAGAAATATCGGACTAGCCGAGCGGGAGATCTTGACGCTGGTGTACCGATACTATTTTTAAAAAGCCCTCCGTACCGAGGTTTCCCGACATGAGTAGATCACGCGGATCATAGCTGCCGGTTTTCATCCCACCTAGCCCCCAACCGTGCCAAGCATGGTATGGCTATAGGGTTACCATCGCCAACCACATGGAGGTGGGTTTGATTGCTAGCGGGCATGCGAGCGCACCCCCCTCCGTGACCGCCGCCGCTGCGCCGCCGGCGGGCGCCACCACCATTCAAGGAACCGTAGTAAGAGCCCCGTTAATTTCATTTCTCTTATGCAATAGTGTGTCGCGCGTGAGGGGGCCAAAAAGCGCGGTATCATAGAGTTGTTATTACATTGTCGGATGACGCTAGGACTAGCCTCATTTAAAAGAAAATAAAAGAAAAACTCGCCGCATCGAAAGCACCTCCGTTAGGAGCAGTACCGTACCGTCCCACCACAATAAACATAGCTCTCCAACAGCCCACAACAAACTCCCAAAGTGTATCCGAGCTAGAGAAGCTAGAAAATCCGGTGGGTGTGCCTTATACCATAAGAAATAAGGCGGGATGGCGTACCCATCTTTTAGCGTGACGGTACATGCTTAAACGCTTTGGCGAGACGCATGTACCGCTATAGAGATAATGTGGTCAAATGGAACTACACACGTTCAGACTTCATTATTGAGCATGGCCAGGTCATTATGTTATGTAATTTGTCACCCTTCTAGGTCGGTTGGCCTACGGGCAGTGTTTGTTGAATGAAGCTGTGGCAGTGGTCAGCCTAGCCGATCTGTGATCTCGGCGTGACGATGGTGGCACAAAAGGTGCGGGTGGCACATAACTTGTCTTGACAGGTACCTGTGCCATGCAAACTGTCATCTATAGCTTACAAAATATGTTACAAAAGCGGTGAAACGCCAGCTCATCATTTCCTATTCGAAATAAATATTTAGTCGGCGTCAGCACTTCGAGTTCGTTTAAAAATACCGGTATGGCGAACGACTGCTTACAATTATCATCAACTCGCTTTGCCACGCCACACCATCCACATCACGTTCCGTATCAAACACAGCTCCCGCTGACAGCCCTTCAGCGCGTAGGCGAAGAAGTGGCTCGGCCTTTACTGCGCTGAGCTCAGGGGGTTCATTTGGTAGTAACGGAATCCGCGCGGCAGTACACAGGGCGGAGCTGCTCTCACTCTCACTCTCACTCGTTCATCGCCCTCCCGCGGCCCGACGGGGGGAATATAGGGGGGGCGCGATGGGGAAGCCGGCCGCCAGCAGCAGCATCGACATCTACCTGCGCCTCCGGCCCGTCGCACGCCCCTCAAACTTCGTGGAGGTTGACCCCGAGGACCAGAAGATCGCGTTCAATATCCCGCGGGAGCTGGCCGCCGGGTGAGTGCGGACCGCCGAGTGTGCGTATGTACCGCGCGACGAACTGTGTCGACGGGCGGAGGAGCGCTCGCTCGCATAGTCGAGGCATCACCGTAGCCGCGGCTCGGGTGTCTTGCGCGTCTGGGGATGGAGGCTTTTCTCAGTCGGAGGGGGGGGGGGGGGGGGGGGTTGAAGACAGTCGAAAAGCGAGGGGCGACTCGTCGTGCGGCCTGACTCGTCGTGTATTGCCCAACCCGCTGCGTAGGTATGTAAACAACCAACGCGAGAACTATGAGTTCCACTTCAACGGTATCATTGGCATGGAGGCCAAACAGGACGAGGTGCGCTTGCTTTGGCTACTGTGCCTTTGATTCAGGGAGAGAAAGAAAGGGAGGGAAACCGCGTCTGCCCGCGCGCGAGCCAGTGTGTGTGTGTGTGTGTGTGTGTGTGTGTGTGTGTGTGTGTGCGTGTGCGTGTGTGTGTGTGTGTGTGTGTGTGTGTGCGTGTCTGTGTGTATGTGTGTGTGCGCGCGCGCTCGTTAAGGGGGGGAGGGGCGGGGGGGAGGGATCATTGATGGGCAATGCGTGTGACGTGGTGACAGGTGTTTGAGCGTGTCGCGAGACCCGCATGCCTGGGGAGCCTGGAGGGTATAAACTCCACCATCTTTGCCTACGGTCAGACGGGCAGCGGCAAGACTTTTACCATCACCGGCGGCCCCGAGCGCTACGTCGACCGCGGCATCATCCCGCGCTCCATCTCGATGATCTTTACGGAGCTCAGCAGCCGCACCGACTCGCAATTCTCTGTAAGCTTGGCCCATCTCCTCCCCTCCCCCCCCCCCTTTCCTTTCACCTCTCACACATGTCATCGACAACAGGTGTGCGCGCGAGCGCGCGAGCGCGCGCGTGTGTGTATGTGGGTGTGTGTATGTGTATGTGCGTGTGTGCGTGCCAGTGCGTGGGTGTGAGTGTGCGTGTGTGTGTGTGTGTGTGTGTGTGTGTGTGTGTGTGTGGGGGGGCGCGCGTGTGTATGTGTGTGTGTTTGTGTGTATGTGCGCGTGTGTGTGTGTGTTTGTGTGGAGGTGTGTGTGTGTGTGTGTGTGTGTGTGTGTGAATGGACTGTTGTACCCCTCCCATTGTAGGTGCACATCTCATACTTGGAGATATACAACGACACGGGCTACGACCTGCTGGACCCTAACCGCGACGTCAAAATGTTGGAAGACCTTCCCAAGGTGAGATTATGTTGCACAATGGGGACAGGGCCCCCGGGGGGGGGGGGAGGGGGAGGTAGAGGTGGAGGGAAGGGGAGAGGGGGGGGGGGGGGTGGATGGGGGAGGCAATGCGTGGAAGCGGACGTGGAGGTGGGTGGGGTAACGGTCCTGACCAGTGTGAATCGGACTGATGCGACACAGCGCAGCAGACAGTAGGGCTGTCCTGCATGCACGCATATATGAATATTCATCGGGTGGAAGGCTGGGCCGTTGGGACTTCGTGTGGCGAGAGACATGGGATGCGTAGTTTATTATGTCTGTTGTGTAGTTCAGGGAAAAAAAGGAGCGTTGGGGCTGTCGTGTTTTGCGCGTTTGCAGAATTTCACGCTGATCGGTTGAGCAATTTGGGCTGGAGGAGGTACTGTTATCGAGAGTGGGGCATGGTTGTGGGATGTGGAACGTGTCTTGGCGTCATGCAAGTGCAAGCTCAACTTATTCGTTGATTTGTTACGAATTTGGGCCGAGGGGGCGATTGTCATCGAGAGAGATGCATAGTGTTCGGGTCTGATATGGACGGGAGAGCAAGTGGGGATGCCACGCTCTCAAGATTAGAAAACAGAGGACACTTATAGCTATAAATGTATTGTTTTATGTCTGGATAATAAGGACATCTAGTTCTGCATGTTGAAAAGTGGGTATGTGAGGGCTAGGAAAGGCGTTATCATCGAGAGGGCTGGAGTGTTGTCCGATGTGGGGCACATAAGGGCAAAGGAAAGCGGCGAGAGGGGCTGAGTGAGGTGTTTGGGGGCTCATAGCAATGTCAATCGGTTGGCATGGCTGACTGAGGAAGGGTGTGTCGTGACGGCTCTGATGCTTTGCGACTTAGGGTCACGAGGGGGTGACAGGGGAAGAGAGGCGCTAAGTTGTGTGTGTGTGTGTGTGTGTGTGTGTGCGTGTGTGTGTTTGTGTGTGTGTGTGTGTGTGTGTGTGTGTCTGTGTGCGCGCGCGCGTGTGTATGTGCGCGTGTGTGACAGGTGAGCATGTTGGAGGACGAGGATGGCAATATCCACATGCGCAACCTCAGCATGCACCGTGCGCAGACGGAGGAGGACGCGCTGAACCTGCTGTTCCTGGGCGACACCAACCGAACCATCAGCGAGACCCCCATGAACATGGCCTCCTCCCGCAGCCACTGCATCTTCACGCTCAACATCGAGGCGCGCGAGGGCGGGAAGGACATCGTGAAGCGCTCCAAGCTGAACCTGGTGGACCTGGCCGGGTCGGAGCGCGTGAGCAAGACCAACGTGGACGGCACCACGCTGGCGGAGGCCAAGTATATCAACCTCTCCCTGCACTATCTCGAGCAGGTGGCCGTCTGCCTCTCGCACGTCGCACGTTCGTTCACGCGGGTTGAGTACTCATATTCTGTAATCAAGATAATTTTATCAGTGTTTTGTGTCTTATGCTATGTACATTACTTTCCTACTTTTCAGTTTAATACATTAATAGGAAGATCACTGTGCTTCACATCCGAATCAAGTGGGCACTTATATTATTGGCCCGGACAATCTCCGCGACAGATAGTATTTAGACACTATATGCTATTGAAAGCTAAGAATGTAAAATCTTTTGATTAATGTTCCGGTTATATGTCATATCGCTGTATGTCTTTTCATGTCAAACACACACACACACACATACACACACACACACACACACACACACACACGCTTGTTATGTTATGATGTGTGGGCTGCTTGGTATGTAGCGCATACATTTTCGACTTCCTTGGCGCTCCCAATTGCTATCTGGAGCACATCTGAAACAGAGCGTCACGCATGCGAACTTCTTTTGACCAGTTTAAAAACCTTTTTGATAGAGGCGATAATGTTAGTCTTCACGAATAGTAGAAACGTCTCTTATGTTTCCTCGACGTCTTTATTAATCTTAAAATGGTTCTTCTGTACTTCTTGTCGTGCGTTTGTTTGACATCTGGAAGGCATCTCAGGCTTCGCTGCCTGCGACCTCTTCCGTCGTCCGCAGGTCATCATCGCGCTGCAGGAGAAGAGCATGGGCAAGTCGGGCCGCCACATCCCGTACCGCAACAGTATGATGACCACAGTCCTGCGCGACTCGCTGGGCGGCAACTGCAAAACGACCATGATTGCGACCGTCACGACACGGAACGACCAAATCGATGAGTCGATCTCAACCTGTCGTTTCGCGCAGCGCGTGGCGATGGTTTCGAACAAGGTGAGCACCGCCGACACCTCTTCGGAATACAATGGGTTTCATTAGGTTTTATTTCCCTCACAATCTCATACGCGTTTGCGCTTCGCCTTTTCGGAGAGCGCGAGGCGTTGCCAAGGAATACTTCCATACATTTACGATATCTGACAGTTTTCACTTTTTCAGCTAAGCTCCTGTCGTCGTATTTTATCGATTTTCCTGTTTTTGGTCCGATTTCTTTTTATTGTCCTCGCGGTGTTAATTTGTGGCGGCCGACGACTGATCGCATCGAACATCATCCGCGCAGGTGATGGTGAACGAAGAGTTGGATCCTACACTGGTGATTCGTCGCTTGAAGGCGGAGATCAAGGACCTCAAGGAGGAGATCCGAATCCTGAATGGAGGCGAGGAGGAGCGCGGGCCGCTGACGCCCGACGAGCTGGCCCGGATGCGCGACACGATAGTCGCGTACTGCCAGGACCCGCACCCCGAGGCCGCCCTCTCCATCGGCGGCACGATGATGTTCATCAAAGCCGCCTTTCAAATCTTCAAGGTATGGAGTGTTCCGACTTTCTTGGTCGAATCAAGCTCTTGGGAGAGCCGATGCGAATGTCTGGCCTTTGTCGCACCCCTTTCTGAAGCATTTCGCACATATTTTCTTCCCAGCGACCAACCTTGCTCCCATATTTCATATCACGATAGTCTGTCATGACTTGTTTGAGTGGTTCCCGAGGGACGACCTCCACCCGGCTGAACGCCCCTTCATACACCCAACCCCGTGGCTGTCGTGGCCTGAGCGCAAAGCGTTTTGAAAACACCCGCGGAGCTTGTGGTCCGCGCTGCTGAGAAGTCGGATGTCCCGTATTCTGTAGCGACAATCCAATTTCCGACTGAAGCCGCCTTATAATCTGGTTAATAGAAGCGTTCTCCTCGACTAAAGGATTTTATCAGATTTAGTCCTCATAGCACATACAGTATTGGGATATGTTGGCTGCCACTTATAAATTCAAATACCAACAAATGATAATGTTAGGGAAATGAGTAAAGACTGAGAATGGTGTCCGGCTAGCTAGTTAGGGTTTAGGGTGTATTGTGGTACTGGAACGCGGTGCACACTGCTTGCGCCCGTCCCTCAGGAGCTCGCGAATAAAGGAGGCGGTGGGGTCGGCAGCGGCGGTGACAAGAGTGGAGGAGGCAGCGGAGGGGGCGATGACAGCGACACCATTCGAAAGCTCAAGCTCCAGGTGCCACAAGCGCCCTTTTTATAGTAAATACTGAACTGCTTTTGCGGTAGATACTAATTGATAATATTGATATGAAGCGGATTATCTGAAGTGCTCTTTCTGCAAAAAAAATTATTTGTCGGGTGGCTTCGTGTATTTATGTGATGCATTATATTGTGCTCTATCACACAAACACAGATACTAAGTCATTTTCATCGGATCTCGGGTCGCAGTCAGTCTATCGTTGCAGTTTGTCCGTTTGGTGTGTGTCTTTTCTGCTGTTTTTGGTGTGCTTGATTGTTTTTCCCCTCGCAGAATACGGCAACTACCCCTATTTGATGTGCATCTGAAGCTCCTGTCTTGTGCGTTTGTTGATCTACTTTATCCTATTGCTCTTAAATGGTGTTATTGCTTTGCTGATTGCAGAGCCCATAATTGAATGAGACTATCGCCTCGGCGCAGTCACATAAAAAACCGACCAACAATTAAGTGCCAATGAATTTAGTATGGAATAAGAACTTACATTGTAGAAAGGTTATGTCAACAGTGGTCAAATTATCGGAAGGTCACTTTTCCTCGGCGCTGACAAGAAAAGAGTTTGTTTTCCCGCCCGGCCACTGACGTTTCACTGTCTTCCCGCCTCGCGTTGCCTCGCCGCACGAGTACAGGTGCAGCACCGCGACAACGAAATCGGAATTCTGGTGTCGATGCTGAAGAAGTTGCACGGCGGCGGCAAAGAAGGCGGCGCCCCCCTCGCGCTCCCGACCTCCCTCGGCAACGCCCCCGCGCTCGCTGCCGCGGCTCGCAGCGGGGCGAGTCGCGCCGTAGCAGACGTGGAGCGGGCGGGGCAAAAGGCGGAGAGCGCCGGGAGCGCCTCCACCAGCTTAGCCGCCTCGAGAGAAAGCCTTCCGCCGGGCGCGGCCAAACAGGCTTGGACAGGTGCGTACCCTCGGACCATACCAAACTAATCCCGGCGTTGGGGTGTTTTCTGCGGAAAACACTTTTGTATTGCAACTCCGACAAAATATTAAATAATTGATGTGGCAACAAATGCAACCGCTGTAGCATCGATAAGTATGATTAAGCTGTTGAAAGGTACCCGTCCATTAATTCATATTAATAATCTGCAGCATTGTGCACATTTTTGAGGAAAATGGGCACAGTGACACGTTCCGAAGTAGTTGGGCCTCGCTTGTCCTTCCCTGCGCCTCTCGGTTGGTCTCCTGACATTATTGTTTGAATTATTGGCATTATAGTATTTTTGTGAATGTCCGACGGTGTCCAAACAATTACTTCGTGCGCGGTTTGCCATGAATTTAGAATTTGTGCTGTAAGTTTGTCTTTTTAGGGTTAGGTGATACAGGGTATCGAAACTCCTTTGCAATCGCGCTCCCATTTTAAAACAGTTTCCTTTTTTGAAGGAATTTTTTTTGTCAAAATTGTGCAGAGCAATCGGCGAAGGGCGGCGAACCGACGTCATCGGTGGGCGCGCCGTCGGACACGGATACCGAGTTTGTGGATGTGCTGGCCAACACGGAGCTACTCAAGGCATGCCCCCTCCCCCCAATTTGTTTTTTCTGGTTTTTTTACAATCGCGATATTTGCGACGGTAAACATATTCAGGGTTTCAGACAATCTTAGTTGAAGAAGCCCTGCAAAATGCTGCCTAATGGATTATTTATCATTTAACGGTTTTATCGGCTGTGCTGTAGAATTGGAAGCTCTGATGTGTCCTGAGTATTTGCGAAATGGGTCAATGTTCCTAAGCTTTGTCTGGTTTCAAGTATTATGTGAAAAAAACATGGGCTGAATTTTTAGGGTTTTAAGGAGGGTCTTTTTGTGGTTTGTCCATTTTGCTGTGCTCTTGGTGGGACTGCTGTTGATTGCATTCTGTCTGAAAATTTGTAATAAATTTGTAATTTTGTGGCAGAGATTAGAAATGGTAAATACAATTGATGCGTTTGAGTAGAATTTGGATAATCGGACATCAACGAAAAGGCTTTCCAATTCTATTTCCTGTTTTAGGTTTTAAGGCTTAGGGTTTGACTAATTGTCTTTTCCATTGGCCTATGATTTACCGAGACGGTTCAAAATTTGGCAAATGAACGACTTACGAATTATGTTTGATGTTTTCTTTCAAAAATTAACATTTTGGACAGTTTTTGCTACTGCGTCAATTATGTATTCGACGTCGGTTATTTGGCATTTATTCATGTTACAATAGAGCTTATGATCTGTCCGAGTTTGTCAGTGTTTGGAGGAGAGCAATGAGGACTCTGCGCCGACATAAATGCTCATCAATGCGAAAAACGCGAATAACGAATCAAGTCGCACCGCCGAATATCCCTGCTTGGTCATTTTGTAATCATGGAGAGTCGACACAGCAACATGCATATTCATATAGAATGATTGATTGATTGATTGATTGATTGAAAGATTTATTGATATTGATAGATTGATTTATTTATTTATCCATTGATTATTTCATTGATTAATTGTTATTTTTGTTTGATTTATTACTTTATTTATTTCGCTGAAATGCTGCGTTGTAAGTTGCTGCGCTGCTTTTTGTGCCCCACCCCTCTCGCGCGACCTCTTGAAACAGGACCGAAACAAAGCGTTTGAGCTGTTTCGCAAGAGTTACCGCAAGAATGAGGTGATCGAGGAGAACAAAGCGCTGCTGAAGCAAAAGTACGAACTCGCCAAGGCGCTGGGCGGAAGGGTGAACGGCAACAAAAAGCGGATCAACGAGCTCAAGACGCTCATCGAGCAGCGCCGCATTCAGCGCGCGGTGGGCGGCATGGCGGACGGCTCCAACGATCCCACCGCAGAGGACCCGGAGGAGGAGCAGGCGAAGGTGCGCCCGTGCTTTGGCCGCAGTACCCGTACCTATTAGTATGCGGGTGTATATAGAATAAAGAGGCAAATCCCCTACGCAGTTGCTAATGGTAATTTATTAGTCTAATATTAATATGCGGGGCTCTCTCCAATTGGTGGAATTTCTTTTGCGTGTTCGTTGTACATTCCTCGCTCACAACTTATGAGGCGAATTTTGATCTGTGTTCTTCTTTTTTATCGCGCTACTTTGCGTCTGCTTTCATAACAGAGGAAGCCCGTTTTTCGGGGAGCAAGCGCATGGAAAGGCACCATGCCTCCCGGCAGTCGCCTCGTTTTTTATGACCTACGCACTCAACATGTGTAAAGACGCGCGTTGAACCGAGTTTTCCTGCTTTTTATTTCTGGGTATGGCACGAATTGCGATGATTTTCTTGAAGTGATTTTCAAACTGCGTTTATTGACCTAACAGACAATTATATTTGTTTCTTCTGTTATGCATTTCTGGTCGCGTTTTTTCGTCGCTCGTTAGAAATTCACAGCGACGGAAGAGGGTCGCATTTCGGAGGGTCATCCCTCACTTTTTCTGCAGCTGTGCATAAGTCGCAATGGTACTTGTTAATATACTGGAGCGGATTTTGCACTATGTGGCGCTCAATAATAATTGTAATCAAAATAATGGCAGTGTACAGGTACTTTCACAGTAATAAGATCGGCTTTTTAGGGTTTCGACAAGTTTGGGGTGTGCAAATTTTTTACTCGACTTTTTATTGGGGTTTTTAATATCTAGGGTTTCAGGGGCTGTCTGCTGAGCGGTTGGGTTTGCGCGCGCAGTTGCGCATTGAGCGCGAAAAGTCGAGCTACAAAGAGTCGTTCGCTCAGCTGAGAGAGCTGAAGAGCGAGATCGAGCACCTTCAGATGCTACTCGAGCAGAGCCGCACTAAACTGCAGAAGGACTTCGAGCAGTGGATGGGCGTCATGCTACGGCAGCAGTTTGGCGCGGGGGAGCCGAGCAGCGGCGACACCCGGCGGCCCCCCTCCTCCTCCTCCGCCGCTGTCAGTGGCAACGGCAGTGGCAGCAGTAGCCCCGCGACAAAGGTGGCCTGGGGTTCCGACCCCACCTCCTCGGCCTCCCCCCGCCCACCCAGTAGCTACACCAAGCTGGCCAAAACGCTGCCTCACTCCTCTGCCCCCGGCCCCTCCATCGACCTCTCCAAGGTGACCCTTATTTATCCCGTGACATGCCAAGCATCGAATATATGTAGATATCTTTTGCATCGAATATAAATTTGCAAAACAAATATATACATAATATCTTTTGTGCGCGGATATTGTGTAAGCTAGTGTATTATTGATGAATTGGTAAGCTTCGATATACTCACAATTTGTTTTCTAAATTGTTTTTGTGCGATGCGTGTATTGACTGTTTGATTGTCCTCCGTGAAGTGAAAGACATACATGAAAGAAAAGTGAATAGACACGCTGAGAGGCAGTCGCGTTTGCCATCTGCCCATCGCGCGAGCCACTGACTTTGGAGACGAGTAATGGCTGCCGTCGGTGCAGCGCGCCTGGCGCAGTCGTGTCGGTGTCGGTGCTCTCCGGAAAGAAACGCGGCTTTGTCAAGTTAACCGTGCCACTGTACCGAAGGCCTGCTTGTCGAGTTGGCGGTTCATTTGTCAGAATTCCTTTGCCACTTGTGTTCCATCACATGAGATCCTATTCACTGATAATCGACTCCCCATATATATTATGAGGAAATGAACGGCGAATCGTTGTCTGTGATACGTACTCTGCAATTTTACCGACGGATAGAGAGCGAGCAACGGAACAGGCGCCGTGTGTGTGTGTTTGTGTGTGTGTGTGTGTGTGTGTGTGTGTGTGTGTGCTTTTGGGTGTGTGTGTATGTGTGTGTTTGTGTGTGCTTTTGGGTGTGCGTGTATGTATGTATATGTGTGTGTCTGTATGGATATGTGTGTGTGTGTGTGTTCTGTGTCGAAACTTTGGTCCATCGTATGACTTTTGTGGACGCAGATTTTTTCAGGAGCTTGTAAACATAGTTCGAACAAACAATGGGTGTGGGTAAAAAGGCGAAGCAGGAAAAAAAAGCATTTTTACTCTTCTTGGTTTGCAAGGGAACCGACGGCGGAAAGGTCGAGATTCCGGACAGAAAATGTGGCATAAGTTTCACTTCTAATCTGCATTTTTGCACTCTATTTATTTTTGTGAAGCGTTTAAGCTCAGAGCCACTTCACTGCCGGCCATGTTTTTCATGGGAATGATAGTGTGCACGTCAGGAAAACATGTTTCTGACTGTGTGTGTGTGTGTGTGACAGGTTGATCCGGAGGTGCGGAAGGCAGCGGAGCCGTGGCTGACGGGCAACGCGGAGGCGGACGAAAACATAATAAAGTTTTACGAAGCCAAAGCAGCGCTGATGAAAGGGCAGTCGTAGGCACACACACACACGATTCATTCCCGACTCGCGGCAAGACACACACACACACTCTTTCTGTCTTGGCATCGCTGCGGTTGCTGGTCACCCCGGTGCCAACAGGAAAGAAGGCACGGCGTTGGCGTTGGATCGTGCGCGGTGTATGAGAGAGAGCACTGTTGGTTTGAATTTGTTTTAATCTCATTGCAATTATTGATGTCGAGACTTGGCTCTCGACTGTCGGTGGCTCTCGACTGTCAGCGAGATGAACTTCGCAGTCGTGATATGGTCGTCAAAGGTGGCAGTCATTGTGAGTCGCACCACAGGATGAGCGTCATACTGACCATCGATCGGAGCTCACAGTGAGGTGCGTCTGCTATCCAATGGCGAAAGGAGAATCAGGTTGCGCTAGGGTTTTGTAGAGGATGCATATGAGAATGCACAGGCGATAACACGGATGAGCAGCGAAGCATATTTCACAGAGGCAGGACGGGCGGTTTGAAGGAGGGAGGGGGGTTGAACGGGGCGCGTTGGGGTAATATAGAGCAGCGCGCGGAGGGGACAGAATATACTTGGAAAGATGAAAACAGAGAATTTATTTAACCTAAAACTAACTCGACTAAGGGCGAGGGACGGCGACGACGGCGGCTTGGGCTACTCGTTTAGACCTTGGAGACGGGGGTGGTGACGGAGGCCTTCTTGTCGGCGCCAATCTGGGCAGCGGGCGCGTCCATGGAGGACAGCTCCTCCAGCACGCCCTCCCACTTTTTAGCGGGGATATCCCACGACAGATCTTGGCTGATGCACTTGAGGCTCATCTCCGCGTAGGTCGGTGTGCCGTAGGTCTCGGCGGCGCGCGACACCGTCTCCGCCACAGCCTCAACATCCTCCTCAGCCAGCTCCTCCGCATCAAACGCGCCCATTTGGAACCCCGTCACGCCCTCCTTCACCGTGTCGACCAGTCCGCCGGTAGAGGCGACGATAGGGACGGTGCCGTACTGCATCGCATGAAGCTGGATCAGGCCACAGGGCTCGAAGCGCGACGGAACGAGCATAAAGTCAGCGCCCGCGGTGATGTAGTGAGCCATGGGTGCGGAAAACTTGACGATACCGGCGGCTGTGCCCGGGAATTCTTTGTCGAGTGCACGGACGGCAGCCTCGAGCTTCTTCTTTCCAGTTCCGAGAACGACGACTTGTGCCTTCCCGGACTTCAGGATCTTAGGGAGCGCCTTGATCATGATGTCCACGCCCTTTTGCTCCTCCAGGCGCCCAATGAACCCAAACAGAGGCACAGTGGGGTCCACGGGGAGGCCGGCCTCGGCCTGCAGCAGCTCCTTCGCGGCCGCTTTTCCGGCGACGACGGTTGTTTTGTCGTACTTCACGTCGAGGAACTTATCCTTAGCGGGATTCCACTCACCGACGTCCATGCCGTTCACAATCCCTTCGATACCGCCAGCCGCCCGGATAGCCGAATCCAGCTCGACGCCCTTCTCCTCGTCAGAGCCCACCTCGGTGGCGTAGTTGGGGGACACGGTGAGGAGCTTGTCCGCGGCGGTGAATCCTGCCTGAAGCCAGTTAATTTTCTTGTATCGAGTCATTTTGGGATCTTTCTCCCAAACCTCGTCATCCGCGGGGCTGTTCTCGTCGAAGATCTTAGGGTAACCGTCCTCGAAGGCAAACCGCTTGTATGAGCTCTCCGGCAGGTTGAGCTCCTTGAAGCTATCCTCGAAGAAGCGGCCCTGGAAGGCGATGTTGTGGACGCACAGGGCGCACTTGGTACCCACGTACTCCCCGCGCGGCTGGTAAATATCCTTCAGCAGCACTGGCGTCATCGCGGAGTGCCAGTCGTTGGCCACGATAACGCAGTCGTCTCCGAACCCAAAGGGTAGCTTCTTGTTGGCCTCCAGCGCCGCCTCGCAAAACATGCGGAAACGCTTTTGGTTATCGGAAAAGTCGGAGCCCGACTTTTTCCCGTAAAGCATGCTGCCCGTCTTTCCCCAAATCTTTGCGAGGAATAGAGGGTTGTCCACAAACACGCGGTCCACGCCCTTGATCTTGGCATGGAAGAAGCGGACCTCCTCGCCACAGACGTTAGCGGTCACGCTTGTATCCCAGGCCTCCTTATACTGGTCGTAACGAGGAGAGACGGTGATGACCTTGTGCCCACGAGCGGCGAGTGCGATGGGCAGAGCGCCAACGACGTCGCCGAGGCCGCCCGTCTTGGACCATGGGCTTACCTCGGCGGAGAGGAAGAGAAGGTTCATGGGCTTGGCGCTCTTCTCGACAGGCTTGACAGCTGATCCGGTGGTGGTCGCCTGGGCGCGCACGGGGGCGACGGAGGAGCGCGAGGTGACGCGGGTCGCGGCACGCAACTCTCGTGCGGCGACGGTGAGTCGAGCACCGGCGAGCGCTCCGCGGCGAGCAGACAGTCGACCAGCGGCAGACGGGCGACCAGAGACACCGGTCGCCTTGGAAACCGTAGCCTGCTGAGCAAGCGCGGACATGGTAGCGGCCATGATTGCCACCGGTACAGAGGCTAACGAAGAGGCGGAAATGGCTCAGAGGGGAAAGGGAGGTTGTGGAGGACAACTTGTGACGGGCACGAGTTTATGGCGGGGGGCAGCTGAGCCACAGGCTTCTGTCCTCTAACAGGCTCCGTGGCGAGATCTTAATGTATTTAATTAAGCAACTCTACAATTTGATGTCAGTATGCTTTAAGAATGTTGGCAAGCATTTCCTCATTACCGCAGCTGTGGTTTTAGGGGTTGGCTGTCGGAGCGAACGGCGGGCGATTCTCGAGGACGGGTGGCTCATGGAGCTCTGCCTGTAACCCGTACAGTATTCAAGATTGCATCTGCACCGTTCCCGCTGGTTCTTCGCAAAACTACTGCTGAAAATACTGCTCTATGCCAACCCAGTCAGACCACTAAGTACGGAACGCTTGCCATCTCAGCACGATAGTTCCCCTCTGGACCACGAGGCACCGACCAATATAAAGCGTTAATGTACTATCATGCCGATCTGGTGGTCATACGCACACAATAGCAAATCCCATACATGATACGTCAGTTGCTTGAAACTGGTGGCGCTGCTGTGCATCGTGAGGTATACGAGGGTACGAGATCGCACGGGAGAAAAAGAAATATTCCCCGATAAAAATATCCACCCAACCTCCCTATTACGCCAGCTGTCACGCTCGCCCTCGGCTCCATCGCCCACGAAATCGATATCAAAGATTGTCTAAAGTACAAAGCGCGATCGCCAGTGCAGCGATGACATGTTGTAGTACAGTAGTTAATTTGTTTTTTTGCTTACAAGAAGAACCAGATGAGCATCCAGTAGTTAAATGGATTACAAGAAGCACAACATGTAGGAGTCGTCGCACATGTGCTCGCCACCACACGCCCCCGACTACGACACGGGTAGTGGCGACTGTTTGAACCGCGAGTGCCCATACATGGATTACAAGAAGCACAACATGAACACGGACGGGAAAGAGCCGCGAATGCCCAGCATAGCAAATATACATTTTTCGTCATATCCTCATTAATTCAAATTATTACTAGAAAAAGCAGTGAAGGCCACCAAGCAAAAAAGAAGAAAAGAGGGAAAAGCCCAAGCCCGAGGAACATGAAGGCATGCCACAACGTTAGCATTGCCCTCTTGCAAAGCGTCGCGGAGATAGGAACCCAGAGTGCCATGAAGAGCAGCAAAAAGACGTTGCATGACGAATTCACGTCGCACATCCCCCAAAAAACGCCGAAAAGAAACAAAAGTACTTCGACGAACGAAATGTTGCATACGGACATAAATGCCAAAGCGCAAAGACGAGCGAGAGTCAGCAGCACCCATGCCGTGGAAGCGACGAAGTGCAACCAAAATAGCCAAGCGATCAACCAACTCAGCCGCCAAAGGCGCCAACCGGCCCCCATCCTCCATAGCTAAGGGATAGTAGTCATGGATCGACTCAACCGAAGGCGTGCCAAGCACCGCAGAAGTACGGAGGTCCGCATCATCATATCTTTACTGATACCAATAGTAGATATTTATTTGCTTGCGGTGAAAACTGACTCGGGCGCGGTTAGGGTTTTAGGGTTTAGTAGTAGCATGTAGAGATGCATCGGCTAGACAAGGCGCGATACCGGGAGCCTTGATACTCTCTCCTTGGAGACAACGCGGTAACGGAAGCGCGCTAGCATCAACCGACCAGCACCGCACATGAGAACCCGTTATTGGCCTGGAAAGCCGACATTTTTTGTCAAATAAGATGAGTCATCATCAACTTACGGAGGGCAGAATTCCATAACTAGCCTCCGAGGCTCCCGGTTATGTAGTCCGCCGATCGAGATCTTTATATATAGTTGTTTATCATACAAAACGGCTTCAAAGATGGATGCTCCACAAAGGACATGTAGAGCATCATGCAAATGTCGAGTTTGGCAACTCGAGTTTGACACATACTTGTTCTTGCCCGTTGCTACTAGCGAAAATGGAAGTGCAAATGGAGAGAAGAGGACGTCTAAGTATTAATGTTTAACAATATATTGTAATAATCGAACAAAGGAATGGTTAAAGGTTTTATCACCTCCCTTTAGTCCACTAGGTTTGAACATGTTCAACCTAGCTAGCTTGCATTTGCTCTCGCGTGGTCCTCGTGCCATGCGCTAGGACTCTCGCACCGCCGGTCTATGTATATACGTACCATTAGGTAATCGTAGTACGGCACATTACGCTACCCTCGCTAAATTGCAAGGGCGACGCAACCGCTTGGCACGTCTTTCCGATGAAAAAACACGAATAAAATAAGTAACTAGAACATGTACAGTGTATTGTAATGTAATGTTAGAGGACAATACTCGCCACCCCCGTACCCTTTCCCTCTCAACATCGGCATGTCCCGTCAATCTCACATCGTTTCGAAGTGACTTTGTGGCATCCAAACCCCTTCGGACACATTTCGTGTGAGTGGTGTGGGTGTTGACATGCGTGGGAGCAACAAAGTTGCGATTACCATTCTGCTTGTATATGGGAAATTATATGATCGCATTGTTCACGCGTTATAAATCTTGACTTATCGGCGCGCTTTGCACAACGCATTGGCCGCCTTCTAACTGTCAACTATATGCATTCCCACATCGGCTGTGAATCCATCGCACACATGGGGCCTTGTGAATGTATCGTTACCGCATGGCATGCGCAACAGCCTCCTTTTCATCGACCATCACACTAACTTTACGTGGATACGGTCCTTTAATTAAAAGCATAAAACTTGAAACGAGCTCGAATCCATTATGCTTGAAGTAAGGCATATGCACGCCCGGTTCCACTCTGCCAATGGTGCATTTGCACCGGTCTTGAAATTCGATTCGGACTCTCTGTTTTTGGTCGCTGCGGCACGTCCGATATGCGGTCGCATAGGTGTTGGTGCTCAGTTTTCAGCACCCTACGCTCACCACATGATGGGGAAGGCGGAACGGCTTTGGTGCGCCAGTAGGAATAGTGCATCCGCCATGATGTATGTTGTGTGTTTATTGTTCTCAACTCTATATGGTCATGCGCGGTCAGCACATTCGTCTACCTCCGCAATCGTACTTTCAGTCGTGCGGTTGGACCTTCGGGTGGTGTACCCTTGACACTTCTCACTGTGGTGGAGCCAAAGGCGTCTAAATTTCACGTCTTTGATTGCATAATCTTCGCTAAAATTCCATATGAACTGCGCCACAAGCTCGGCGAAAAGGCTTTCCGGGGTGTCATGGTTTGCTACCCATTGACGCACCGGGGTACCGTGTATGTAATCCATGTACACGCCGCATCACTACCTCCGTGCACGTCATGTTACAAACGACGGTCCCCAACTTCCATGCCTTTGGGAGGGCCCAGTTTCCCCTCTTCTATGCCGTTTCGCAATATGCAATGGACACATATGACGGGCCTCTCAAGCCTGACGTCAATCGCCCGTTCCCCTCTGCTCTCATCCGATCGGATTTGGCGAATACGTTGCCAATCTGTCAGCCCACCGCCCCACCCACCGGTCTTCGTCACTACGTGCAGTGACCCATAGCAAGGTAAAGCGAAGGAGGGTATTATTGAGCACCCGATTGTGGCTTCATCAATTATTGGCCCTCCGCATTTATGTGACGAGTACAATCATGCAACAGTACATTGCAGTACATTGTACATGTACTCGTTACTAATTATAATTCGTGCTTTTCCATCGGAAGGACGTACAACGTGGGTACGTCGTTACTGCAATTTAGCAAGGGTTCTGATACATGTTGTATTGCCAATACCTCCCGGTACGTACATGTACGCACAATTAATCTAACTAGCCGGATGATGCACCAAGCGAGCAGGTTTCCTATGCAAAATGTGATTCCCCAAGCTAGACGGGCCGCGTCGCTAGATTGTTGACGACGGTTGGAAAGCCCTAACGACTAACACGTAAGCGAGTGTGAGCGGGCGCAAGCTATATGGGCGGAAAGCTATTTAAGCCTAGTGCAGTAGAGGGAGGTGACATAATAACCGTTTAACAATTCCCTTTGTTCAATTACAATCTACTACTAAAATACAAACAGTGAGACATCTTCTCATCGTTTCCCATCCGCACCACCACTCAGCAATTAAGCAGCGATTGAATAGAACCGAACAGAATTGTGCTAGGAATTAGCTTCGGAAGGCCAATCGCCACAATGGTTTCGGAGATCTTTGGTCGACGCACGTTTTCGATGTCGTTTGATTCGCTCGACGTTGCTTGATTGATTCGGAATGGCGTCTGTTGGACTTGGTCGTTACGTGGTGGTCGTACTTCATGTTGGAGGGACTACGCTTTCCGATATTAAGCTTGTGTTACAACGTGAGCCTTGTTCTGGTAAAACTTGGTTCCCAACTTGTTCAGTATCGGCTAACGAAGAGCTTGTCGATGCTGCCGTTCGTGAGTACATGAGGAACTAGCCTTATCTTGATTCCGGGTGATTTAAAGCTGTTGAGTGACGCACATGTTCGTGTCGCTTTATATGTCGGACAACATCTTGCTTACGTCTATACGGCTTCTGTTTCAGTTCCCTATGTGACGACTCATTTGCGCACACATGCGCTCAGGCGGCTCAGCTCGAGCATGTTGTTTCAGCCCAATCGACTATTAATCCGGATGGTTCTTACGCCGTACCGGAAACAATTGATATTGGGGGTTTGACTCTTACGCCCGCTAAGACATGGTTGCTTCCGGCCCTCAAGCCGAAAAACGAGTTACTTCACTTTAGTTACGTGACTCGGTGGGATATTTTTCGTCGTGCAGTCTATACGTCCCAAGCACTTTTCTATGACGATCCGTAAGTCCCGAGCCAGTTCTTTATGTACCCCCGGTTTTCGTCGGTCGTATCTCGTCATGTTTGGCTGCTCATTCCAGGCTACATCAATGAGTTGAGTGGACAGACGCCGACTGATTTACGCATGGGAGCCCCAATGCCTACTACGAGTTTTGCTGGTCTACATATTACCCTTACTGAGACTCGGCGCAAGGCAGCAGTTAATTCGCCACTTCAGTCTAGTCGTTTTCCCCGTGAACTAGAAGATTGGCTTGCGGCGCAGCCGCAACGCTTTCTCTTGCTAGGCATTACGGCTGACTCTTACGACTTAGTGATATGGGCTGCTTGACAGTTTTTTGGACCCTTAAACGGCTGGTGCTTGAACCGTAAACAATGCGCAGCTATCCTAGCTACGTTTGACTTGCTTGTCGCGGAGCTGCGGAAGACATCTCTACTCCCCAATATACAAGACGACGCTATCAACGCTCTGCTAAGCCTTACGCACGGAGGTATGAGTTACGTTGTCTACGCCCAACAATTCAACGACTTTTTACGGAGGTCTCGACAGCAGCTGACAGATGACGTCCAATGTGTTAGTTTCATTAATGGCTTGGTAAAGTTCCAGTCAAAGACCCACGCCAAATCGCATCGATCACAAAAGGGTTACAACATTAAGCTCGTGGAGTTGCAGAACTTCCTCGACGACGTCGTTACTGATTCGCCGCATCTAGGAGGTATGAAGTCAACAGCTGGACCATCTACGGCACTTGGAGGCGGACAACCTACGAGAAAGCGCAATCCTGAGGACCCTTTAGTTGGAGCCTCTAAGATTTGGAAGCATAACGGTGTTGGTCGTGGCCGTGGACGTGGAGGAGGTCAAGGTGGTCGTGCCCGACCTTCGCAAAACACTAGCCGAATTGACTTCAGCGCTATCGCTAATGCGTTGACTTATGAGGAGCGCAAACGGCATATCGAGAAGGGGCTGTGTTTTAAATGCCACAAGAGGGGACACCGGCTTTTTCAGTGCTTTGACCCAAAGGGCAAAGCTGCTATGGAAGCACCAGCTAAAAAGCAATGATGGTGGCAAGGCTGTTCTATTGAAGAGCAGGAGCGGCCGGCTACATCTATTGGTCGTCTTGAGGCAATATTAGCGACAGAGGTCGTCGAAACACGTTCGACATCTCCATCGACTACAGTTGCGACACTTGCAACATCACTAGCATGTCGTCGTCGTTAGAACAAGTAGAGACATAGTCGTAAACATGTAACCAGACGTTCGATTAATTGGAAATTGTTTGCCTATGTTTTCGAACCTATGCACGCACGCTTTGACTTTACCTTGGAGGGGTGTGTTGATGACGAATGTCTAAACTCGCACGGTGACTTACCTCACTATTCGCCGAATAATTCGATTCTTCATGGGGATTTGTCAGGAGAACGGGTGTTCATTAATCCACCATGGGAGTTGGCTGAACAGCTTGAACAACAATTTGAGAGTTGTCGTCGAACATCTCCGACATCTACGATGGTTGTCTTTGTTCTACCTAAATGGGCGAAGTTCACTCAACTCACTAAGCACTAGAAACTCTACCAAGAATTCCCAGCACGGACACCGCTTTTTACTCGCCAGTCGTTGGAGAATCCAGCTCAGCATGAGGTGGTTGCTCTAGCTCCTTGGCATGTACATATGTGGTTAGTCGACGCTGATTGTGCTTTTTACGATCATGCCCCGCCTACAGTTCCTGACCAACCTACCTCGGTACATGTACCTCATGTCGACACGGAAGAGTCCATCGCTACGCTACAACAATTTTCCCCGCTAGCTATAGCACTACTGATTGACCTCACGGAAGCTCGACCGATAATTCGTACCGAGCTGACGGTGAAAACTCCTGATGGTGGACTCCAGATTTCTGGCTTGGTGGAAAGCGCTGCGGCTCCTAACTTTGTATCTGGGGACTTCGTACGACGCTTTGCTTTGCAAACTCGTAAGTCTTTGACCAAGACCCATATTCTTGCCAACGGACAACGTGTGACTTCGTCGACGGTCTGTGATATGACTTTTGAGCTGGCTCGTCACGAATTTCAACGGAATTTTTACGTCTAACGTGACTTACGTGTTGCTAATTTGATTCTGGGTTTACCATGGCTTAACGACGAACATGCCTCTTTGCAGTTTGGTACTACCAGGTTTTTACTTTTATGGATGGCACGGCAGTGGAAACTCATCCAGAGGAACGAAGTCCTCAGTGTCTACATTTGTCATCTATCAAAGTTCAAAAACTCATGCGCAAGACGCGCCGCAGCAGGGGACGTAAGGCCGAAATCTACGTAATTGAACTAACGCCAACTGAAGACCAACCGACAGAATTTCACGCCGGAGAGGAGCTTACTGACGACCAACGTGAAAACTTCCGGTCGTTACTCTATGATGACTTCCCGGAGTTACTGCAGCCCGTGGATTCTCCTTTGTAAGCCGACAGTGGGATCATCCTATTGAGATTACTGGCCCGATGAAACGTTTGCGACTTAACAGATTGTCACATGCATAGCGCGCTGAGCTGAATCGACAGCTCAAAGACGCCGTGGACGTTGGTCTCATCCGTCCCAACTACAGTAGATCGGCCCGCCAATTCTTTTTGTGCGCAAAGCTGATGGCTCGCTTCGTTTGTGCTTTGGCTACCGTGGACTTAATGAAGTTACGCGTAAAGACGCTTACCCGCTTCTGCGTGTGGACGACACGCTTGATGAGCTAAAAGACGCGAACTTTTACACCCGCCTCGACCTCTCCTCTGGCTCTTGACAAGTTCGTGTGCGTGATCAGGACATCCACAAGACGGCATTTCAGACACCTCATGGCTTAATGGAATGGGTCGCCATGCCGTTCGGACTCTTCAATGCACAACCTACTTTTCAGAGGATGGTGAATGACATTCTTCGCGACTGTTTACATAAGTTCGTTACTGTCGACCTCGACGACATCTGTATTTACAGCCGCACTCTGGAGGAACACTAGGAGCACCTCCGTCTACTGCTGGAGCGATTTAAGGAGGAGGGCTTGAAGTTACGCCTTAAGAAATGCTTTTTCGGCCTTTATGAGATGGAATATTTGGGCTATATTGTGTCTGATGGTAAAACTTCGGTTTCCACAAAGAAAGTCGAGGCCGTTACAGACTGGCCAGCGCCTACGACACATAAGGAGGCTCGCAGTTTCGTACAACTCTGCAACCTCTACGCCAGATTTATTCATCATTTCAGCGACCTTACGGCTCCATTGGCGGACTTATATAATGCGGAAGTCCCAGCCACAGAAGGTTACGCTGACGCCTGCCTGTTTGGAAGCCTTTGAGACTCTCAAGTTACGGCGCATTCCCGCGCCATGCCAGATCCTTTCGGAGGTCAGCTCGGACGCGACGTTTACCGTAGCTACGGATGCTTCAACAGTGGGGATTGCAGCAGACATGTTGCAAGATCAAGGAGGAGGCCTTCAACCAGTCTCTTATTGAGCGCGTAAGCTGAATCAAGCTGAGCGTGGTAACACTTACTCTGCGTACGACTTAGAAGCTTTGGCCGTATGCGAAGCTTTCAATCATTGGAGGTACTATCTTGAAGGGTGCCCTAAGTTCCTTGTCACAAAAGACCACGACACACCACGACATCTGCTCAGGCAACCGAACAACAGGTTGAACAAGCGGCAAGCAAAATACCTGCGGGATTTGCAACCGTTTGTGGGCTCGATGAAACTTGCATATCGCAAGGGAGCTATGAACGAAGTTGATCCGTTAAGTCGGCGTCCAGACTTCGTACCTCATGCCGAAGTTCCATTGTTTTGGGATGGCGAGGTTCCGTTTGATCGAGAATTACGACGGAAGTCCCACTTGTTGTTTGAAGACGCACAAATAAACTTAATGGCAGTTAACGCGTTGCAGCTGAGCCCTGAGTTCGCTGGTCTCATTCGCGAGGGGTACTCCCAAGACTCGTTTTATGGGGATGAGGGTGAGTGGACGAAAGGCAGCCGGAAAGAAGCCAAAGCTTGATATTTTTGGCGCCTCGATCGCCTTTGTATTCCGCGGAACTAGCTCCGACTGAGATTGATCCCAGAGCTGCACGAAAGTTCGTCAGCTGGTCAGAGAGGAGTTGCTAGCACTCTTGCTAAACCGCTCGACAGATTCTGGAGGAAACGAACTCGCCAAGACGTGAAAGACTTTTGTGAGCGCTGCGTCGTGTGTCGACGAGGAAAGATTCAACCGCAGATGGCTGCGACTCTTTACCCATTGCATGTTCCACCCATACCGTGGCACACAGTTGGTCTTGACTACTTGACACACTTACCTGAGAGCAATGGCTTTAACAATGTGCTAATTGTAGTAGATCATGTAGTAGACTCGAATGGCCCATTTTCTGCAGTGTACGGAGACCGTTACTGCCGAAGAAACTGCTACTTTGTTTTTACATGGAGTCTACGGATTACATGGACTACCCCGTGTACATGTTAGTGACCGCGACCCGAAATTCGTCATTGCCTTTTGGCAGACACTTCCGCGACGCTTAGGAAAGCGTCTGAACATGTCTTGTAGTCGACACCCGGAGACAAACGGACTAACGGAGCGCGTGAACAACACATTCCATCAGCTTCTTCTTTGCTTTTGTTGTTACGACGGTTCTGATTGGACAACCCTACGCAAGTGGAATTCGCGTACAACGCTTCTCGTGCACTCGGAATTGAACACACCCTTTTTGAGGCTAATTTCGGGTTCTCTCCTGAGGAGCCTCCAGACATGTTGCTTAGCATGCGACCGTCAATTCCAGTTTCGCAAGACGCAACAGAGCGGTTACGATTGTCACAAGAAGTACATACCATGGTACGCTATGTGTTACAACTACACAAGGACGAGATGCAGGCACGCACAAAACTGTCTACATCGCCACACTTCGTCAGAGGAGACAAGGTGTATGTTATCACAACAAACCTTTTCTTAAGAGGACAGCCCAATAGGAAACTCATCAGAGACCGACAGCTTGGACCTTTAACAATGGAGGAGCAAATTAGGAAACACAGTTATAGATTGAAACTTCCAGCGACAGTACGCTTACATAATGTGTTCCATATGAACAATTCACGAGCGTGCTCTACCGCTCCACTACGACGAGCTGTCCCGGTGACTTTTCTTGAAGGAGATGATGAGGAGTTTGACGTCTCTCACATCTCTGCTGTGTGCGTTAAAACGTTACCTGGACGACGAGGCAAATATTTGCACTTTATGACGCACTTCCGTGATGACGACATTCCACCTGTATGGCACCGGTTGAACGAGTTGCACCGAACTACGGCGTTACAATATTTCTTAGAGACGCCTCAATGGCACATATTTGCCAAGACTCATGCGTACATCGACTTCATGCACGCTCACCAAGCGCGCATTCGTGAGTCCCATTAACTACTTCAGTAAAGGAGCTTAGACCACGGAGGTCTGCCTCGCGGCGGCCTCACAGATCTGTCAAGAGGGAGAGGGTACGAGTGTGACGGGTACAGCCCTGCAACAGTACATTGCAAGACATTGTACATGTACTCGTTACTAATTCTAATTCGTCGTGCTTTTCCATCGGAAGGACGTACAACATGGGTACGTCGCTACTGCAATTTAGCAAGGGTTCTAATGCATACTTTACTACCAATACCTCCCGGTACGTACATGTACGCACACTTAATCTAACTAGCCAGATGACGCACCAAGCGAGGTATGCAAAATGTGATTCCCATGCTAGACGGGCCGCGTCGCTAGACTGTTGACGACGGTTGGAAAGCCCTAACGCCTGACACGTAAGCGAGTGTGAGGAGGCGTAAGCTATATGGGCGGAAAGCTATTCAAGCCTAGTGCAATAGAGGTGACATGACCATTTGACAATTCCCTTTGTTCAATTGCAATCTATTGCTAAAGTACAAGCAGCGAGACATCTTCTCATCTTTTCCCATCTGCACCACCACTTAGCAATTAAGCAACGATTGAACAAAACAAAACATATTTGTGCTAGTTGTTAGCTTTGGAAGGCTAACCGCCACACTTACATGCTTGCGCCCTCAACATTATTGTGCTCCTCTTGTCGGCCAAAGACGGCGTGGAGACAACCTCTTATCGAGCCACTCTCTCAATTGCGCAGTCGGCTTTTCAAAAGTTGGCCATGCAACATGAGCATAGCTCCTTCATGTCCAACGGCACGTGGGAGCTAGTCGACTTACCGGAGGGTCGTCAAGTTGTCGACAACGCGTGGATCTTCAAAATCGAGTCTGGCGTGGACGGGAATGTTTCCCGTTACAAAGCTCGATTTCTCGCCAAAGGCTACAGTCAGCGGGCCGGCCTCGAATACACGATGGCGTTCTCCCCCGTCATAAGAGTGGCTTGTCTTCGGCTATTTCTAGCCATTTATGTTGCCATGGACCTCAAGCTCTGCCAGCTGGACATTGATGCAACTTCCTCTATGCTCCTATCACAGAGAATGTCTACATTTGGCAACCGCTCGTTTAGCCCCCTACCATGCCAAGCATGGCACGGCTACATGGTTACGAGCGCCCACCGCGTGAAGGTAGATGTAGCTGCCGACGGACATGCGAGCGCAACCCCCTTCGGGGCCGCCGCCGTTGCGCCGCCGGCGGGCGCCGACGAGTTGGTACTTTCCAACAGTTGACCGCACTCGAACTAGGTTGCTATTCAAAAGCGTAAGATCGTCTTTGGTTAGTTTGAGGTCAGTTTCCTCAAACAATTCGCGAACCTCCACCACCCCCCCCCACCTCGCTCGATTCTGGATCCACGGCGTCTTCCTCCCGGACCCATCTCACCCCGACCCGATCGTGTCGGCATGCTCGTTGGCCCGCCGCTGGCTACTCGAAAGCCTACACGACCTTACCGATCTCCCCAACCGCATCAGAAATATAATAGGCAGAGAACTCGCCCAACACACACGGTGGACCGCGAACGCCACACGAACCCTCCACCCCACCTCCCCGAAATGCAACGATGCCACACCCCTGCCAGTCGAGCTCCACACGAGCTTCCAAGAGATCCACCTGACAATTCCTACCTCATGTATAGCGGTGGGACTCCTATACCAACTGACTTCACGCCAGCGTGAATTCAGTTCAGCCGGTCCAGTGCCCCCCTCCGTGATCTCCTCCCCTTCGCTCCTGGAAAAACTAAGTCAGCAGAAAATTCGCTTTCTCCGGGCTGCCTCGGCTCCAGGAGTTTCAGGCCGAAGGATGAAGATCCGCTCCCCGATATTCACCGGTATCACCGGCCAAGAAGCAGTCGCCCTCCTACAGGACCTCCTCACCTCCGACCTCGCGACGGCTCTCACCTCTACAGGTTCAACCCCCCCGTCCCACAACCTGTGCAAACTCGAAGACCTACCCGAGCAAGCCCAGTTCACCCTCCAGTTCGCGGACGCACTCCAGCCGCTGGACACTCCCGTCCCGATCGAGTCCGACCCGTCCTCCTTCTGGGTAAATATCCTCCACCTGCCCAATAATCCCATTCATTCACAATCTGGACCTGTATCCCTTCACATTTTCCCCCGTTCACCCTATGAACCCGTACCCCCTGACCACCACCTTCACACCATCACCATCACACCACCCCCCGTCACAGGACACGTCCCCGGCTTATCCTGGGCTGACACCTGCCTCACCACTGTCCTCATCCAATCCTGCCACTCACTCTCCCTACCATGCATCAACTCCGACGGCACCATTCCACCCACACACTGGTTATACACCCTCCTGTCCCAAACTGCAACAGAATACCTCACACAAAATACCCCCAACCCCACCCCCCCTTCCCAACACCCCCTCAGCCTCTACCACTACACAACCCTGAAAAAATTTCCAGATGGCTCGTACTTTCGCTCCCACCCCTCCAATTCACCCACCGTCACCACCAGCATCCAAGTCTCTCTCAGTGCTGAAATGTACTGCATACTCATCTCCACCAACGGCACAGTCACCATCCCTCTCACTCACACATACACCCACAGAGGCACACGCATTCCATCCACCTGCACACTCAATATCAACCCCCACCACTACTCCACCTTCGGCAAAGCCCGACTCCAGGACCCCATCTTCACCACCTCTCCCTCTCCGCCGCCCCTCACCATCACAAAAAAATTCACACTCCACCGCAACCCCCCAGCCCTCCTCCTCCAATGGTCCAGACACCTCACAGACACTCAAGTCACCAGCCAGTGGCACCTGGAGCCCTCCGACTTCCAGCTGCAGGAAGACGAGGACCTCCCTCTCGACCTCTCCTCCCTCCCGGAAATTCAACTTTCCAACACCCCGGCCCTCCCAACCCACAACACATGGCCCCTACACCAACCCGCAGCCTCACACCCCACCTCCACCTCCTCCTACCACGCCCATCCCTCCCCCCACCCTCCAGCCCCACCCCCGGTCCCACAACCTCCCACTCACCCTTCCCCTCTCCCCATCATCACTGAAGACTCCTCCGAACCCATGGACTCCTCCGCCTCACCACCCCACCCCCTCCCCCGAACACAACCCTCCCCCCACCTTCCCGTCCCCCCAAACTCCACTCACGACCTCACCACACCTCCCACCCTCTCCCAACACCCCACCCCCTCCCTCTCAACACCGCCCTCATCAGCAGACTCCCCTCCCCACCCACGCCCCCCCACAGACCCCTCACTCAAACCTGCACCCCCAGTAGGGGTTACCAAACCCTCTCGCCCCTCCCGCAAGCAACCCTCCCCAACCCCCCCAACTCGTGTCCCCCCGCACCCCTCCCTCACACCCCACCGTGCCCCTGCTCCTCCTCCACACCCTCTCAACACCAATCCCCCCTTACCCGCGGCCACCCACCCTCCCCCTGCCGCCCCAACCCACCATCCCCTCCCATCCGGCTCCCCTGAAGACGAGGAACTCGACCTCGACGACTACTACGACCAGTCGGAGGACAACGAGGAGGCCACAGGAACCCCACCGGCCACCACTGACTCTCCCAGTGCCAGTCAACCCCCCATGTCACCCCCGGCCAAGCAGGCCGACTATCATCATTAGGTCCCCTCAGGACGAAACGGAGGTTAGACCCCACACCCCTTCCCCCACCTCCCAGCCCGACAACCGTAATCGTACTGTAACCACCGTACCTCGCTTCACTCTACCGGCCCACTTCAGCCCACGCACCTGCCGCACAATTATGCATAAATTTTTAATCGACTTAAACCTGGAATCTGGTCTTCCCACCCCTATCGGATACCTCGATTCCTCTGCCGCCCTCTCCTTCCAATGGGGACAGTACCAGGACCTCTCTAACCTGTACTGCCTCGCGTCCGAAATAACCAAACTCCATTCGACTTCCTCCAACTCATACACAGTTATTACTAACACCGAAGTCGATAATCACCACCATACCTCCCAATACCCCAGCCACTGGACCAACCTCGCCAATCGAGGCCACCCCCCCCGTCCGGGGAAGCCTAACCATTCTCTCCTCGTCCTAACATGGCAAAACTCGCACTTCGGCCTCCTCCACCTTACTCACTCCTCTGCTACCTGGATAGACTCTTTACATCACTCCCCTCCTTCCGACCTCCTAGCCCGCTCCCTCAATCTCCTCTCAGCCTGGAACTCCTCCCCCCCCCCTCCCATCAGCGCCCTACACTCCCTCAACCCACCTCGCCAAAACGACTCCGATGGGGCGTGGTCGTGCGGCACCCACGTCCTCCTACACACATACTTCATTGCCACAGCTCCCCCGGACCAACCTTACACTCCCCCCTCTTTCGACCCCCGGTCCTCAGTGTACTCCCTACACACTCTGCTCTGGAAGCACACCTTCCGCTCCGCCCCCCTCCCACAGGGACGTCGCCACCTCCTAGACGCTTTATGTCCCCCCACATCACCCTCACCCCCCCAACTCCCTCCCCCTACCCACCCCGTCCCCCCCCACCCTCCTATCCCCCCCCCTATCCTCGCAACCCCACCCACAGAACGACCCCTCCCAGAACCCCCCTGCAACTCCCATACCCTTCCCTCCCCCGGTCCAATTCACCACACACACCACCCACTACATCTCCCCTCTCCTCCCCCCCTCCACCCACCCCCCAGACCCCCACCCGTCAAGAGCCCCCCAGTCGCCCCCCCCTGCTCCACCCCCCCCCGCCCCCTCCCCCATCCTCCCACACCACACATCCCAACCACTACACTTCATTACCCTCAACACCCGCGGCCTACACACCTCCATTATGGATGTCGAACACCTCTCCACCTCCCACCACCCGGACGTCTTAATTCTCACTGAAACCAACCACGACACCCACAAGTCTCGCTGGCGCGTAGCCCTCCCCCAATACCACCTCAAAAGCTCCCGACCTTGCTACTCACCTGTGCCCCTACCCAACGCAGGCGTCCTCTTCGCGGTCCGCCGAACCTCGTTCCAGTCTGCCACTGTCCTAACCCCGCCCTCCCACCTCATCCCCCATATCGCCGGACTAAAAATCGTCCCCCACTCAGGCACCCCCTACCTCCTCATAGGTACTTATATGCCCCAGCTCTCCGCCCCCCACCTGACCCGCCTCTACGCAGAAGTTGCAGCCTGGGGCCTCAGACTAGCGGACGAACACCCGCAACACCGCACCCTCTGGGGAGGGGACTTCCAATCGACCACCCACACAGGTACAGGACACCCGGCCCTCACCTCCCTACTCAAATACCACCTCCACCCCCTCCACGACCCCATCCCTACCTTCCCCCGCAGCGGGGGCTGCCTTGACCACTGGCTCACCACGCCTCCCTCCCCCACCACCCTCACACCACCATCCTGCTCGATATTCCCCTCCCCCTCCCACTTCACTGACCACTCTGCTATTCACCTCGTCATTCCCGCCCCTTTCTCACTCACAGCACACCCCCCCCCCCCCATACCCACCCCCACACACATCGACGCGCAAACTCACCTTTCGCCTTCCCCTCACACCCGACCACATCCAAAACGTACCAATCCAGCACCCCAGACCTCATCAATCGAACGGCAACCCTTCACGCAGACATACTCAACACCCCACACACCTCGGCCACCCCCGACGCCCTAGACACCCTGGCCTCACAATTCACCACACTCCTCTCCCAACACATGGACCACGCAGCCACAATCTGGCCCCTCCTCCCCGCCAAAAAACCCCGCCCAACCCAAGAGACCCTCAACCCCACTTGGCTCACTAAAAAAACACGCACTCAAATACTTAAGCTCCGTAAATGTAGCAAGCATAACGGCCCTCTCCCCATCGCCCAAGCCCTATTAAACACAACCGAATATCTCTCCCCTGACGCCATCAAACAACAATGCCAAGCACGCATCCGCCAACTTCTTCACGCCACCACCCTGGATAAGATTAATAAAATAAAAACACGAGCCAACACGGCCTACGACACCTGCCCCAAACGCTCCCACCGCCAATTGAAAATTAAAAGCGGCCTCCTACCCCCCGCCGGCACCACCTCCACCCTCCACCGCATTACCAAACCCGATAACACTACTGCATCCTCCCCCTCAGCCGTCATTGACGCGGTGCACTCTCACTTCGCTCGCGAACTCGACCGCGCCACCCCCCCTGAACTTCCCACCCCCCCATGGGAACTCCCTGACAACCCCGACAACTTTACCATCGAACCCCGCGGTGACCCCTCTCTCACCCTTGCCGACATGATTACCCGCGACACCTTCGATAAAACCCTCAACTCCCTAGGCACCGGCAAAGCCCCTGGCCCCGACGGTATCCCCAATGAAATAATCAAATTCCTACCCCCGGCGACCCGCTCCGCTCTCTTCTCTCTACTCTCCCTCCTCGCCCACAAATCCTACACCCCTCCTGATTGGTGCCACAGCACAACCTGCCTCCTACATAAAAAAGGCGACCCCTCCCTCCTCGATAACTACCGCCCTATCGCCCTCATGAACAACCTCCTTAAACTCTGGACAGCACTAATCAAAGAAGCAGGCTCGAAGTACGCCGAATCCCACGGCATACTCAGCGACCAACAGGACGGATTCCGACAACACCGCAGCATCCACGACGCCCTTTCCTCCCTCATTACGACGATGGAAGATGCGAAACTCCACAGCAAAGACATCTACGTCATGTACGCGGACTTCAAAGGTGCCTTCAACGCCGCGGACCACCGAATCATGTTCAAACACATGCGCCAACTCGGTATGCCTCCCACCTTTGTCGACACATGCGAACAACTATACGGGGTCTCAACCACAGCATATATCACTCCTCACGGCCCCACCCCTTCCATCGACATCAATCGCGGAACCCTCCAGGGTGACACCCTCTCCCCCTTCCTATTCACCCTCTTCCTTGAACCCTTCCTTCGCTGGCTCACGGTGGGAAGCCGGGGCTACCGCCCAGGCCCCCCCGCCACTAACGCTGACCCCACAGAACCCACAGCCACCTACCCAGGACACGCCTTCGCAGACGACCTCAGCCTCGCCACGGGCTCGACCCCCAACTTGACCATCCAGCTAAGAAAACTCTCCCTCTTCAGCGCCTACACCGGCATGACGGTCAATATCCGAAAATGCTGCATCACCGGCGCCCTCTGGCGTACAGGCAACGCCCTCACCCGCGCCAACACTACCCTCCTCGCATCCCGCCTACAAACACAGTTCATCTCCATAAACTCCATACCGGCCCCCATCCCCTCCATTGGCCCCAAGGACACATACAGAGTGCTAGGGGTCGAACTGAACACCTCTCTTAACTTCACCAAACATTGGCAAGAACTCAAACGTACCACCGCATCCCTCATCACCGCCCTCTCCACCTCCCCACTAACTCAATCCCGCAGAATCAGGGTCATCCGTGGACTCCTCATCGGAAAGCATTTCACCCTCCAGCTCGGCCTCTTCACTGACTCCCAACTCGACACTCTCGAAGGACAAATCTGCCGCGCACTCCGCTCCGCCGTCTCCTCGGTACGTAACCTTCCCCGCACCGCCCTTCACCGCCCTACCTCAGACCTAGGATACGGTCTCCCCTCCCTCAAAGCCCACGCCGCACAACTCACAGTCTGTCACCTTCATAAAACCATGAACACCTCAGGCTACAGAGGCCACATGGCCCGCGCACATATACGCACCCTGTCCACAATGTATTCCCACTGGCCCTCGGAATCCATCATGTCAACCTGCCACACCCCACCCACACTAAAGTGCTTAGTCCGCGCCCAACGGGATGCGGGCACCCTATTCCACAACATCCCCCCACTCTCCCTCACCAACCCTATCGCCTCCACTATCCGCGCCCACTTCACCACTCAAGACAACGCCCTCCTCACCTCACTCCGAGACAAAGCCACACACATCACCGACCCTCACACATACAAACAAGCCTACTGCGATTTCTCCCCCCGCAAAACACACGCCTCCCTCCTACCCCGCCTTACCCCCCTCTGGAAAAATAACATCACCTCATGGTCACAAGTCCTCCTCAGAGCCACCTCATCCTCCTTCATCCTCAAATCATGCAAATCCATCACCACACTAACGGGGTCCACCACCCCACTCTCAGTTCCCATCCGCCTCCTCGCCGCAATCCTCACCGAACCCCTCGATACTATCCACAACCGCCTCCCCATCACAAACCTCAATACCAACCAGGCATCCCCCCCCACCACTATACATCCCTCGTGGATACCCCTCCTCTCCCCTCACCTCCCCCGCTCAACCCCCACCCTCCAATCCGGCATCTACACCGCCCGCACCACTCACCCCACCCCCATAGCACCCATCACACACCTAGACACAGAATACCTCACCCCCTCCGACCACCACTACCCCCCCTGCGACGTAACACGCATCATCTCCAAACACAAAGACACGGAATACGGCCAAACACAATACATGGTTGAATGGGCCCCGGAACACCTCACGGAATGGGACATACAGCTACAACTCGACGACGGCTTCCGCCTCATCTCCTCCACTCCCACATCGGTATGCCTCCCCACCCCCTCCCCCTCTGCCTGCTCCATCTGTCATGAACCCCTACACACAGAACCCTCCTCCGCATGCTGCACATGCCCGCACTTTGCCATACACTCCCAGTGTCGCCCAGCTCAGGGCCCCGACACGTGGCAGTGCGACTGGTGCGCTCGCGGCCAACACCACGACCTCACCCATCTCCACGAAGTGCAGTGGGCCCCGTGCCTACAACTCCACGACACCATCAGTGAGACCCCCTCCGGCCCCACCGCCCTCACCGCATTCAACTCCGGCTATGTCCCCTCCACCACACCCATTTTGCCAGACCCCGGACCCCCTCCGTGGTCACACCCCCTCATCACATTCAACCATGACCCCATCAACCCCGACCTTGACATGCTCCCTACCGGTAAATTCGCTATCCACGCACACCCTTCACTCCCCGACACCACTATACTCTGCACCCCCGACGGCCGCGCAGTCACCACCCTTAACGGCCCCCGGGTCCGCCACCTTTACCAACTCTTCCGCCCCGACCTCTCTCGTCATACGTTCGAAGAGGAGGTCTACCACCTCCTCACACGTCTAGGTTCCCGATCAGAAATCCACTCACCCACGCCCGCCACCACCACCCGCAACAGATGGGCCACCAGAGAGGACCTCCTCACCGCTCTCAGTCACACATTCCGCATCCAGACAGAACTCTACTCCGACCCCCTCAATAAATCCCTTCACTCCCACACCTATCACTCCCTCTACCCCGAAGACATAGTCTTCTCATCCAGCGGCAGCAATGCCCCGCACACCTGGCAAGGCACCAACATAGCCAACCCCGAATACGACCACGAATGCATGAGACGAGCCATGGAACACGCAATCACCAGCGCACACCTCACAGCCCCTCACACACCCAGCGCAACCATCCTCATCCTCCCCCGATGGGAACACACACCATACCGCCACTCCAAATACATCGACTCCCCATACACCCACCACCTCTACACCCTACCTAATGACGCAAACACATTCCTACCCCCCGACCAACACACTGGCAACCCCACCCCTACCCCCTTCGGCACACGCTGGATGGTAGACATATACCTCGTCGCTAACCCCCTCGCACTCTCCACCCTCCCATCACCCACAGCCATGAACGCACTCCATAACACTCTCGAATCCATCTACGACACTCACCTCCCCAACCCCACCATCACCCCCCCCCTCCACACCTCTTTGTCTCCTACTCACCCCACTCAACAGGTATATACCACCGCCCCCCAAACCCAACTCACCCCCTCACTTACCCCCTCCCGGAACGCGTACACCTAACGTACCCTCCCACCAGAGGCACCCCTGCTTGGAACTGGCAGGACTTTGTATATACAGACGGCTCGAAAAAAGGCAGCTCGACCCCCCTCGGAGCAGCAGCCACCCACCCCGCCTCGGACACCAAAATCAAAATCCTGGTGAACTCTACCCCTCCCTCACATACAATAAATCGTGCCGAATTAGCAGGCATAGATATAGGCCTCCAAATTGGCCGCACCCACCTCCTCACAGACAGTGCATGCTCCCTTCGCCTAATTCAAGGTTACTTAAACTGCCCTTCCGCCTACCGCCATAACATTCACCGCGACACCCTCTTATCTATCACACACACCCTTACAACCCGCTGCGCAGCAGGCATCCGCACACACCTCGGTAAAATCAAAGCCCACAACCACTCCATCGGTAACGACCTTGCAGACACCCTCGCAAACCAAGTTGCGGATGGCCAACCACCAGATACTATATACACCACAGGTTCAGAAGTCACGATAGGCCACTGGACATGGCCGTACACCCTCATCCCACAAACCCTAGGCGAACCCATACCCTACAGATACACCAACCTCAAATCCGACGCACACAAATACAGCACAAAACACACACACACTCCTCTCTCGGATACAACCAAACACGGAGCCCTCCTCGCCCGCGCCGCGAAGGACGGCGCCGACTTCTCATACCACAAAAAACACTCCTCCCTCACAAATATCCAGTTCACACACAAACAAGAATTCATGTGGGGCGTCCACAACACCCGCCTACTTACTCACAACCCCACCCTGCGCTGCCCCCTATGTGGCCAATTCACTAGCAACGGCCACATGGCCGGTAACTGCCCCTCTATGTCTGGACTAAGACAGGACCGACACAACAGCGCTCTGCAACTCCTACTATCCCTACTGGAACGCCACAACGGAGGACGCTGGGAGACCATCACCGCAGACTTCGGTAACAAACCCATAAAATCGTTTGAATCCCCCACCCATGCCCACTCCCCACTCGACTGCCACCCTCCTCACCCCACCCACATGCCCACCCGCCTTGTTGCTGCTGATGAAGGTCTCTCGCATGACTCCCTAACATCATGCCCCGCCGTCCTCCCCCCGGAGATTCTCCCCCCACTGCTTCGTCCCTCAGCACACAAACCTGACTTCATCCGCATCCTCGAACCCAGATTCGTTGGCCACTCCAACGGTCGCCGACGTTATGCATCCATAAAAAAGATTCAGATAGGATAATGGAAGTACTGCACAGACAACAACCTCACTCACACAGCCGACCTCATACGTGCCAAATACACACCCCTTGCGAACGCCATCAGAAACCACTGGCCAGGCACAGTGGTCGACATCCTCCCCGTCGTCATGAGCCGCACAGGTACACCGCACTCCTCCACCATCACGAGTCTCACCTCCCTTCTCACCGCCCGCACAGACCCTCCTGATAAACTCGTCTCCAAAGCACGCCTCGACACATCTCGCATTCTTACACAACTCCATACGCATACTGTCCAATGGCTGCATCACCTCCTACGCATATACCGCATCAAGTCCCGCACGACCTCCCGCCGCGCATCCGCACATTGCCTCCACGCACGACCCTGACTGCTCACGTCCTTCACCTCTACCTGCACCCTCCCCGGGGGGGAGTAAAACCCCCGAACACCCTTGGAGAGGTTGGATTAGGTGGTTAACGGTCTAGCCCTGACTTGTAAGTTCCCTGTATGGCATAGTTGGGAGGGCCCAGAGACAGCAGCCGACGCATCCGGCTTTTGGTGAAAAACCGGCGCTTACGGTACATGTTGTAAACAATTTCAATTTCAATTTCAATTTCGCGAACGGCCGCGTCAACACGCACTTCGTTAGGCATAACCGAACCGGCTAGACCCCAAGTTTTACCATTGCGAGTTTCACGTTGTAAACACAAGTTTGATGTCTGAGGCTTTGGAACCTCCGACATGTTTTACGACGACAACGTAATTTCCGAGACCAAGGGACACCGTGTCGAATCAAACAATCAACGTCAAACGAATCAAGCAACAACGAAAGGAAGTGGAGATCAAGACAATCCGAAACCACTGCGGCACTTTGCCTTTTTTGATCTAACTATTGACACAAATATGTTCTGGCTTGTTGTTGCTAGTGCGGCAGGAAGTGCACATGGACAGAGAGATGGGAGATGTATGACTGGAAGTGTTTAACATTATCGAACAAAGGAATGGTTAAGATATTTTGTCAACTCCCTCCATTGCACTAGGCTTAAATAGGCCTAGCCCAGCTAGCTTGCACTTGCTCTCGCGTGGTCCTCGTGCTTAGCGCTAGGGCTATCGTAACAATCTAAACCGGCTAGCGACGCGGATCGTTTGTCTCGAAAAAACAGACCAACGCGTCATGTAGCTAGTTAAAGCAAGTGTGCATACATGCACGTACCGGGAGATAATGGTAATACATAACAATACTCTCGCTAAATTGAAGTGGCGACGTGACCGCGTGGTACGTCCTTCCGATGGAAAAGCACGAATATAATTAGTAACGATTACATGTACAATGTCTTGTAATGTAATGTTACATGACAATACTCGGAACACGAGTGTCGACTGTAAGGCTCATAGGACACGGGCTCCCGCGCTACCGCTCTTCCGTCCCGCCGTACTAATAACCGGTGTGCAGGCCGCCACGTCGCAAAAGTGAAATTATCTATCTGGCGCGGTGCGTTTACACCGGTTCCCGGCGTAAATAATTTCAATGGGGGGTGGCAGCGGTAGCTACCGCTGCCACACCCCCCCCCCCCCCCCCCCTTCCCTCCCCGCCGTACTATTTTTTGTACTAGTACTGCTTTTTTATTCCTTCGAGGTCCTTTAACTCGACCATTTTGCGCGTCGGCTCGCCATCATCGCCGCGCTAGACCAGCCATCCAACAGGCGGAGCAACTCTCAACGGACCGGCGCTCGCGACTAGTCGGAACTTCTAGCTTTGTCGCAGCCTATCGATCGTCATAGCGACTTGCCATATCTCCCATTCGGTGAAGCTTACGCGGTTCCTCCGCTACATCCCGTGGGTCAGCACCACCCCCGTTCGTCGATCCTTCGGAAACGGGAATTGTCGGAGTCCCCAACAATTCCCGTTTCCAACTAACATTGGGTTGGGAGGGTTGCGATGGGGTGGGATGGCAACGGAAGTTTATAATTCGCTGCGCGAGTCTGCACGCTTTGTTGCTATCTGTTGTCGCTACGGCTACGGGTACCTAATGTTTTTAGTGGCGCGGGAGCGCTACCGCGGTAGCGGTTTTTCGTCTCGTGTCATATGAGATTATCCCGGGATAAATAATGCGCATAAAGTGAAATTCGAGGCTTCTGATTGGTAAGTGCTTTGCGACGTGGCGGCATGTACACCGATGATTAGTACGGCGGGACGGCAGAGCGGTAGCCCGTGTCCTATGAGCCTAAGCGCCCGTATGGTAAACGAATGTTATTGAACAAGTGAGGCGCTTGACGGTAACAGCAAAGTAAACGTATCGCCGGATGCCAAGCACAGGAATCCCTGCATCCAGTATTACTACTACTAGGTTTAACCCTGAAAGCGAAATTGTATATTGTACCAACCCATCTATGATCTGTCCGCAATTTCTCAACTAGAGTGACGGTTTCACACCCGTCCTTTAAGAAATGCTACAAATTATCTTAATGTATAAAGAAGGCCGAGGCGCGACGAAGCGCGGATCTCAGCAATTCAGAAATGATCACCCCGGGAAACTCAATGAGCCCCCGTACCCTCCGCACCGGCAAAGTGCAATGCACGGCACAGGTAGGATAGGCGCTGGATCTTATTGATCATCCAGACACCCGGTGCAGGTAAGTATGGACATTACTTGTGTTGATTCTTAATTTATTACGATAATTGGTCTTCATAACCAATATCAAACATGCGGTATGGTAATTTACAATAGATCTGCTGCCGTGAGATCTTTGTCAAGTAAAATCTAACGGGTAAAGATTATTCATCACTACGGCCCTTCGCGCGCAAATTGGGCCATATTAACTACAGATGCTGACGTTGCAGATTCCCTGCCAGGCCCATATATGCCGGGGGCGCATCAATAAAAAAATGATAATAAAAAAATGTCTTGCTGTACCGTACCTGTACAGTGCTAAATGTTCCTTAACGCTACAGTAAAAGGCCCTTGTCAGATATTACTTGACTTGAGTTCGTCCGCGATAAAACTGTTCCGAACTCAAATAAAGTGCGCTAATCGGATGTCGTAAATAGCTTGAGTTGATTTCAGAATGACGTTTTGAACTCATGTGGCCGATTTTTCGAGCTCGGCACTTGAGTTTGAGGCCCGAACTCAAGTGGCCTCCGGAAACATGAGTTCGGCCCCGGAATCCGCGCCAAAAAAAATGCGGGCACATTTCGTGCACGCCATCGCCCTCGCCGCTGGCCCCGCCAAATTAACACCACGGCGGGCCATCTCTCATGGCTGCCACCTCTCCCGCGCTATGGAGGGAAGGGCTGCGGACCCTAGCCCCGGCATTAAACCAAGAGGAGCCGCAGTCGTGCGTGCTGATGTTGGCGGTGGCGGGACTAGAGATAAGGCGCCGCCCGCCACTCCCGCCACTCCCGCCGGGCCTCCACTGGCGGCCTCCCCGGGCCAGAAGCCCTCCTCGGGCGTAGGCCCTCGAACCCAACTCGTATTCAACGACGTCGTTGACGTGTCCGGTGGAGCGTCGGATGGGGGTGAGGACGAAGACGTTGGCGGATATCTCCCCCAAGTCGGCAACACAAGCGGCGTCCAACAGTCTGCCGTGAAGACGAAGACCGGCAAGAAGCTTCCGCCCGCCAAGGCCTCCAAGCCTCCGAAAACCAACTAGGCGGGGAAAAACACTGTCCCGCAGTGGAAGGTCGGGGAGTGATTGGTAGTGCTCGACGCTTGCTTAGCTGCAACAGAGCGGCAGGTGGAGTCGCAAACACTCGATCGCCAAGCTTGGGCGGTCGAGGAGTATCTTGCGAAGGTGGACGACGTATCATTGGACGACGTATCATACCAAACATTTGTATGGAAGGCTTTAAGTCTAAAAAACAGTGAGGAAGAGAGAGCACGGGAGCGCGGGAGCTTGTTGTGGCTGCGGGAGCGTCGGTTGTAAGCGGAGGGGCGTAGTGCGAAGGCGCGGGGGCGCGGATCCGGATGAGCTATTTTGCCGAGTTTTGTCTTACATACCTAGCGCAACTAAATCCGCTACCCCCCCCCGCACACACACTCACACCCCGCAGCTTAAGAAACCTTGCAAAAGCTCCCGAACTGCATTTTCAGACCATTATAGAAGCTCGAAGCTGCACAGCTTAATGTTTGCCTTGTATCCGAAAGACATGCAACCGATGTCGGAGCCGTACGCCGGGCCGGAAAAAGGCTGGCATCGTTGCCACACGTTGCAGCAGTTGTAACCATTCTCACTTCTCGGAATTTGAAGTCGACCACTATCTCGAAAGTTGATGACAACATCCATGTGCACAATCAGGAAGCAAGTGTTTTCAGGGCGGAAGCCCGACAACGCCAGACACAATAACCATATACTTACGGCAGAAACACTACTACAAATATCACTAGCAGCTACCATTATTCCCACTACCACCAGGCGCCACCACATCAACAACGGCAGCAGTAACAACGGCATCAAATTTTTAGCAGCAGTTAAAGCAGCAACAGCAAAAGCATGAGGACTAGCAACCTCAAACACGCGCACACACAGCACACACAGCACACACACACACACACACACACACACACACACAAACACAAACAACCACGCAGTCACGCAGACACACACACACAGCACACACACACACACACACACACACACACACACACAGCACAGCACACACATAGCACACACACAGCACACACACAGCACGCACACACACACACACACGCGCACAGACACACGTTAACCACAACTGTATATCACCATAGACTGACAGTAGCAACCAGTGTCATCACACAAACACACACACACACACACACACACACACACACACAAACACACACACAAACACACACACAAACACATGCAAAAACGCCCCCCCCCACATATACACACATTGGCAGTAACTGTAAGAAATTATATCAACAGCGTGTCAGATCAAGAGAATTGACCACCAACCATACTATCCATCCGTCATAGTGTGGAGGAGATAGGGAGGGGGTGGGAGTAGATTATTACATGGTAAGAATGGAGGAGGGAAAGAATGTGAAGAAAGAAAAGAATGTAAAAGCAAAAGAAAAACGAAAGAACAGCTAGATTGAAATCATGAGTGGTGCTGCGGGTGGTGAATGTCATGAAGCGGGAGAAGAGAGAAAGATTGAGAGAATAAGAAAGAGCATATCTAATAGTCTCTGGAACAAAAGCTATGCATTTGATTTGCGTGCATGCTATGGTAACAACAACAGCTAATGGCAATAGCATTAGCATCTACAGCAAAAAACATGCAAACAATATCAGCTACCACACAATATTAACGTCAGAAAGGTGCATGATACATGCAAGGCTAGTGACATATGAAAACGAAAAAACAAGTTACATGTGTTCCAATGTTACATTTGAATGTTGTTGATAATCCTATCTAGGGGCATCATGTTGAGCGAGGCACAAGGTGCCCCTTCCCGCACTCTCCTTATGTTGCTCGGGCACAGTCCACGCACCCCCCCGCCTTCCATTTCGCCGATGCACCCATAAATTGCATCAATATGGTCGGCATATTATTGGAGCACAAACATGCACGCCACGTCCGCGCCTTAGTATCGTAACTGTTTGTAGTCGCTCCACCTCAAGCCATGTATGAAAGCTCCAACCGTTAAGCATGCGCGACTTGTCGTAGCTATCAAAGTCTAAAAACATAGAAGTGCGCAATACGCTGTCCCACAGATTGCCAATTGTTTCCTACCTCTTACATCCGGCGCCGTCATTCAGTGAACAAGTGAAGAGGTCACAAGGCGGACACACCTTCACAACTTACGGCGAATTTGCTGTCCGGAAGTCGCGGCCGAGGTCACGGACGGTTAACGAGTTAAACCGTAGAGCATCCCACGTCGCCCGCTCTCCGACCACCCCGAGAGTCCGACCACCCTGAGAGCTCTCCGACCACCCCGCTATCCCGTCTACAGAAGAATTATGGTATTAGAAGCACTTCCTAGGAATATCGGCGAAAACGACGCCGTAGCGAGTATGGTAGACGAGCGTGAGCGGGGATGGGTAGCAGCGAGTGATACATGTGCGTGTGCGCAATGGAGGTGTTTGGGAGGGCCACGACTTCAAAAAAATTGAAAAAAGGGATCAAAGTCAACTCATTATTATCCGACAACGAAATAGCGCGGTACGCCTGACTTCATTTCAGCGGCTCCCGTACACTTGAGTTCCCGGTACATGCAAACTCAACTCAAGTAATATCTGACAAGGGCCTAAGAAGAAAAAGCAGTGTTCGAACTCGAAACCACGAATCAGAACACTACAATAAAGTACGGGTACATGCACCGTCGCTACGTTATTCTCTCGTTTCGTGTTTGTTTACATTTCGTTCGTCGATCTACTTCTGTTCCCTTTCGACGGTTATTTTGGGGGGATGTGCGGCGAGAATTCTTGTAACGTCTACTTCCTGCTGCTCTCCATGGTACCGCCTACTTCCGGTCGCTTGGGCGACCTCCGTAACAAGTTCCCTAAGCACTACGACGCAGTTTTCCGCGTCGCGGTGTGTCGCAGCTTCGGCCTATCCTCATCCCGCATCCTCTCTACTCTATGCTCCCCCACTGCTTGTGCTTCTTACCATCTCTCGGTTCAAGCTATGCGGGGTGCGTTCTCGTCGGCGGGTGTAGACATGTCGGACGATGCGTGGGCCACTGCTTTCGCGGACCATTTGGCTCGATGCGGCGGAGATGCTTCGGTCCACACCGCTCACTCTTGGTTAGTGACGGCCCTTGCGGAAATCATCTCCGAGGTTCGTGGCGCACTCGGGGTGGGCGTCGAGGTTCTCACATATCCCACGATGTTAGTTCAACTCCCCAACGGCAACGACGGTCTCCCCGCGGATGTGGGTGTCTTGCACTATCACGGCATCCGAGGCTCAAAACTTGCCCTTGATGCCGTGGTTTCCGGTTTGTTCGGCGTTTCTAGCCCCCCGTCACCCGAAGTCGCTCTCCGCCGTGCTGAGAATACCAAGTTCGAGAAGTACTCCGACGGGGTGAGGAGTCGCCCCGACATCCGTTTCATTCCCTTTGCAATCACGGAATTTGGTACTCTCGGTGGCCACGCCACGGTTTTCTTGACGGAGCTAGCCAAGCAGGCAGCCGCATCTAAAGGGATGCATGTGGGCAAGTTGTTGGCCTCCTTGCGTCGAAAGGTCTCTCTCGCCGTCCATGTTGCTCACGCGGACAACGTCTTGCGCGGTTTGTCCGCCGCTGCGGACGGCGTGGGGGCCGCTTCTTCCTCGGTTGGGATACCTTCTCCTGCCACGGCGCTCTTCACCCGCGCCATGGGCCGCAAGCGTCCCCGTGCTTCCTCGAGCGGCGCGTGAGGCGCCGCTTGTCGCCTCCACGTGTTGCATTCTCGGCGTGGCCTAGGAGTTTCCTTAGTTGAATCTGCTAGGATTGTGCACAATGTAGTGCTTTCCTTTGCCGTGCTTTGGATTCCGTGATCCTCTTGTTACTCTTGCCCCTTTGTTTCCCCTCCCACTTTCCATGTCCGTGCTCATCTACTTTTTCTTGTAATCAACTTCTCCATGGTACTTTGGGTTCCTATCTTCGCGATGCTTTGCAGGAGGGCAGTGCGGATGCTGTGACATGCCTTCCCGTTCCTCGGGCTTAGGTTTTTTCCTCTTCTCTTCTTTTTGCTTGGTGGCTCCCGCCTTGATTTCTATTAACAATATTTTTAGAGTAATTAAAAATCCCTGATGATCTGACGTTCACAGCGCGGGAGCCACAGGTAATTTATTAAATTCAATTTTTTTACAAGAAAAAGCAGCATGAGCCGAGAATCTATAAAAGAAGCAGATGGAAAGAAGGAAACCTAAGCCCGAGGAACAGGAAGGCATGCCACAGCAAACCCTAAACCCTAAAACCCAGCGCCACATATATAATCGCACCAATTCACAAACACAGTGCATCGAACCACCAAGTTTTTTACAAGAAAAAGTGGAAAGCGCCAGCAATCAGACATGAAAAAGGGAGAAAAAACAAGACCCCATCACATGCTCGAAGAGCAGGTTGGCGTTGCCACAGCATCCTGCAAAGCGTCGTGCAGCGCCTCGTTTGCGAATAGGGGGTCGGGCGTACCTGTGTCTTGTCTCGAGCTACCTGTATCTGTACACGCGGGAGCTTGCTGTCGCAGGGCGAGCACTGTCGCGATTAGCGGTGTCAGATATTCGTAAAACAGTGAAGATCGCGACCTTTACTCCCGACGCCTAATTTTCAAAATAAAACCAACGTGGCACGGAATAAATCATTACATTCCGTGCTGGCTACCCCCCCCCCCCCCCCCCCCCCCCCCCCCCCCCCCCCCCCCCCCCCCCCTCGCGACCGCATCGGGCCTCGGCAACTGGCCGTACGTCACCATCTGCCGGTACCCGGCAGTACCGGTAGTACCGGCCCCTCCCCGGCCCCCGCTGCCTCTGGGCCGGCCGGCGCCCGCCGCGACGCTGCCTCCGTCAAAGCACCCTCCTACGTCACCCTCCCACGCCAACGAGTGGGGGAATCGAGATACCAAGTGCGGAAGAGTAACCTCCAGTTCCCCCACGAACAGGGGTTGTCAATAGCCGCTCACCTTCCGGCTCCAGCTCACCTTACCGGGCCTAGGGCTGATTGAAGTCGGAAGAGGCTGTCTATGTTCGAAAGGGCATTCCGCATCCATCCACAATGAAAAAGAATGTGTGTTTGGGGAGAGAGGATGCTTGAGGGTGGGAACAGGTGTATTTGTGTGTGTGTGTGTGTGTGTGTGTGTGTGTGTGTGTGTGTGTGTGTGTGTGTACGTGTGCGTGTCTGTTTTGGGATTAGGGTTAGACGTATGTGTGTGTGTGTGTGTGTGTGTGTGTGCGTGCGTGCGTGCGTGCGTGCGTGTGTGTGTGTGTGTGTGTGTGTGTGTGTGTGTGTGTGTTTTGGGGGTATGCATGCATGTGTGTGTGCGTATGTGTGTATGCGTGTGTTTGTGTCTGTCTGTGCGTATGTGTGTGTGTGTGTGTGTGTCGGTCTGTATGTCTGTCTCTTTGGGGGTAGGCGTGTATGTGAGTGTGTGTTTGTGTGTCTCATATCGTTGTGATGATATGTGTGTGTGTGTGTGTGTGTGTGTGTCCGTAGATGTATCTGCGCGTGCGCGTGTTCTAGCTTTGTGCTGTGTGAGACGTATGTGTGCGTGTGTGTGTGTGTGTGTGGATATATATGTGCGTGTGTTTGTGTTGGGGGTAGGCGTGTGTTTGAGTATATGTGTGTTTGTATGTGTTCTAGCTTTGTGATGTGCGGGACGTGTAGGTGTGTTTGTGTTGGGGGTAGGCATCTGTTTAAGTATGTATGTGATTTGTGTGTCCTAGCTTTGTGCTGTGTGAGTTGTGTGTGTGTGTGTGTGTGTGTGTGTGTGTGTGTGTGTGTGTGTGTGTGTGTGTGTGTGTGTGTGTGAGTATATGTTTACGGGCGCACGCGCGTGTGCGTGTGTCTGTCTGTCTGTCTGTGTCTGTGCGGGTGTGCGCATTTGTTTTGCATGAAAAATCGCAAGAAAAAATAATTTCATATCTCGTGCAAACCATCCCTCAACTAAAATGATTGGATAGGCCCGTCCCACTAGAGCTTTCCGTTGCCTTTTTGGCACTGCATATCTTAATTTGAAATATTTATATGCACCGATGCACTATGCAGCGAAGTACACAATTCTTTATATGGAGTACTTGCACATGGGTGTGACATATGCACCAAGGAACCCCCGTTTACAAATAGGGCCCCACCAATGTTCCCCCGTTTGCAAATTGGCGATGTTTCATGACATAACCGTTTATAAATTGGGTGCGCTTGTAAACGGGGGACTTGGCACCACAGGTAAAACCCTCATTTACAAACAGGGGAATACCCGTTACGCAACAGGTGACACAAGATCCCTCGTTTGTAAATGGAGGTTGGGACCCCCCCCCCTTGGTTGCAGACGGGGTATTTCCTAACCCCCCGTTAACAAAATAGGGAGCACGCATCACCCGTGTGTAAATGGGATGGTAGATGCACTCCCCGTTTGTTAAGGGGGTACCATGTCTGCAATACACGGTGATTTTGCATCCCCGTTTGTAAATGGGATTTTTACTGAGGCTTTTTGGACTTGAGTGGCAACATATATACTCATCATCATCACCATCCATTTACAATGTAATGCATCAATCTTCATTAGAATTTGCCACGTGATTGGCTTTTGGTTATATAATATACACTCATGCACCTATGTCCGGACAAGATTTCGCACCTTCGCATGTGAAAAATGTAACCGTGCGTCGGTTTTATTGACAAATCTCATGAAATACTACGCAATGTTTTGACGCTCAAAATGGATTGCGCCGAGAAATACGGGGGGCGAGTTTGAGCATTACCGGGCTTGCGTACTTAGGGTTATCGCGCCCGCACCCACGCGACACGCTCTTTCACCAAACAAGCGCCGTGCCGGTTAGACGAAAAGAGTAACGAGCTCAAAGCGCCGCAATATGAATGATTGTGTGACACGACCGTCGGGCAAATATGATGCATAGGAGATGAAGGGAGGAGATGTTGGGCAGTCCGTTTTGGGGGAAACGCACGAAATCGCGTATGTAGGCTTACCACCGTATTGCGCACAACCCAATGGCAAGCCGCGTTTGGCCACAATGCTCAAACGGTCATAGCTCACGCAAATGAGCTCAACACTCTTTGAAACATATACGGTTCGACGTGCCTTCTCAGTGCTCGTCCGACACACATATTTTCGGGGTCAATCACCCACAAATCGATCTTCTATGAATGATTATTGTTTCCGGGATATTCTGGCAAAGATGAGCCGCAGTGTCAAGCAAAACCCGTCGAATTCGGCTCACCTCATCATGAGGCGATTCTTGCGGGGTTCGCCGATTTGTGTACACCGATTCTTCATTCCTACTGATTTACAAATCCAATTCCCGACGTGTGCCACGCGTAGGGCGGTTGCGGTTGGTACAAGCGCATACCCAAGTAAAAATGAAAATGTAATGATCTACAAAATGTACCGGTTGCTATCTATGGGCCCTTCCAACAAAGCCATCGAGGAAACTTACTAATTGTGGCTAGACCGTTGTTGCACGAGTCCATTCTCTACGAAGTTTGTTGGGGGTTTTAACCCCCGCCCCAGTGAGCTGTTGGGTTGCATGTTGGCGACGGCTTGTCAGGGTAAGGTGCGTGTGTGTGGTCGTGGGGTCAGGCGAGCTGTCCTTCGTGTTGTGAGTAGATGAGTAGCAAGTGGTGCAACCATTAGACAATGTGTAAGTACAATTGGGAGAGGATGCTCGTGGTTTCGGTTCGTGCTTTAGATATGATTTTATCATGGGGGTGGGTGACCGTCTGCGGCCTGATTGGCTAACGTGTCTGCGAGCTCGTTACCCTAGAAACGGATATGAGCTGTGATTTTGTCGATGTGAGTAGGAATACATTAAGTGCAACTGGTTTTCAGAATGTTGGTGATTTATTCGAGTGTGTCCCAGTGGATGTGGTTTCGGTAGGCGGTGGGGCAGCGCATATAGTGAGCATGTGATGACGGTCGAGAGGTGTACGTGTCCGAGTTGCATACATATATCGATGCCCGCGAATTCCACTCGATTAATGGTGTGGGAGGGTGTGGTGGAGTTTACCATGATTTTCATGCGGGTGTCGGTTGTCGGGTGGGTTGCTGCTGCGCCTACTAGCTAGTGGGGAGGAACATCATGTTTGGAGCCGTCGGAAATGAATGAAAGCCATCATCCAAATGCGAGTCATCAAAGGCTTCCCCAGATTTTCATGCCATGAATTAGTACTTATTAGCAAAAAGGCGAGGAAAATAGACAACCGCAAACCAAGTTTGTTCGACGCGCCGGCTAAGCATTTGGCCTAGTGTGCCCAAGACCCGGGTCCGAGACCCGCGAGGGGCAAGATTTCGGTAAATAGGCGATCCACGGTCCAAGACGAGCCCCAAACTTACATACACTAATATATTCTTAACGCTACACACGCCCTCCGCCACCATTCTCATCCCTCAAAACTGGCGATACACACCATACAAGACCTCCACCTCCTCCAAAGTATGCCTCCATATAACATACACGTACGCACCTTGTCATGTAAAAATTGGGCAAAAATAGCAGCCATCGACATAGGGCTGAAACTCGAATAACCTACATACCCTCTTCGACATCAATGCCTGCTCATTACAACGAATTGACAAGTTCATGCGAAGCCCCATACTATGACACGGCAGTTTTAAAGAGATGGCGCTAAGCGCGGGTTGTACCAACCATCCTTTCAATCGCGAGATGGCAGTGGCGGTGAGGGTGTCGAAATCACATCCCGACAGACATGCACGCAAGTACCACCGCCGCGAAGAGCGCGTTTGGGTTAGGCGGATGGCGACGTGACAAATTCCACGGTCACGTTAGCCACAACCCTCATGTTATCATATTAGTTCCGGTGTTAAACAATGATAATGTGTAAATATAAGAAGTAAAGCTTCATGTCAGGGCCCTCGATTTCTGAAATGCATTTGAGCTCCTACTACTAGTCCTACTTATGCGCAATCAAACAATGAAAACATTTTTTCTTGCAAGTTACAAGAGGATGCACTAATACAGTATCAAAGCAAAGGATCGTCAATTGAATGCTTGTTGGAGACGTTTTGGGGCGAAGTGATCGTTGAGCTCCTTGTTTGCGTTACACCACCCCATCCCTTTCCCACTTGAAGCATGCATTTGAAAGGCATTCATGTGTTGGCGAGGGCACGCCGTGAAAAGAACAAGAACAATCACCGCCTTCATAAACAAGTAACCCAAAATAAAGTTTGTCACCCATGTATCCCCACATGCTATCCCATTCGCGATAGTCACGGGGGTGGAGACAAGAACCAGCTTCGCCTCTCACGTTGTAATACAGTTTCAGTTTCAATTTCACCTTACTCGCACTACAATGACGATGTCGCCCGATCACGTGGGATCGAGGGGAAGGGACGGGGTGGACAAGTGTCACGAGGCAGCGGCCACCGTTTGTGCTTGTTGTTGCTCCTGTTGTTGTTGCCGCTGACGCAAGAGCTCGCGTCGTGAGAGCTTCATGTTGCCCTTCGCATCCATCCCCAAAAACACCACCTCCGTCATGTCGTCCAACTTGAACACATCCGTCACGCTCTTCGTCTGCAACCATGACCACATGCAACGAACGCGGTCAGTTAGAATAGCGAGCACGCACGTACCCAACCCTTTGCATAAGGCATTCCTTCGTCTTAAAAGTTGTTAAGATACGAAAATGTGGACTAAATCCGCCAAATAATAACAATTTCGCACATCCCATATATCTCATCATTCTAGACAATAACCGCATTCATGTCCGCCAACGAAGAAAAAAATTACCCCATTCGAACGCACAACAAAGATGAGCCGATTACGCCACCCAACCAACGCCTAATAATCGCCGCATATGTTGTTATCCTGAACAAAGAAGATGCTTAAACATGTCCGCTTTATTTGGAATTGGTTAATTGCGTGTTTGACCCACACGGATTGAGTTGATAATATACAAACAAATCAGACAATACATATAACCTATATTCCAAACCCTAAGAATTCTACTTCGGGGTTTAGATTGGGAAGGCAACTTTTCGCGCGAGTACCCAACCAATTGCGTCAACGCAGCAAATCAACAACTGGACTCAAAGCCGATATCATTCCAACAGAAGAAATTGAAGTTCCAGTAATGTACCAATTGTTACAACGACCGCATAATTCACTTCGTGTTACGGGTCAAGTTTGGGTGATTAGTTGGGGCAGTCAACACATGGTACTCGTGACATCGAGATAAAGACACGACGAGAAAGAGCCTTGATACCTTAACCAAGGGTGCACAACAGGCGGGGGTACCTTTTCGACCTCGATTTCGGAGATGTGCAGTAGCGCTTGCTCTTTATTGGGAAGCTCCAAAAAGGCGCCGTAGTCCTTCAGTGCCACCACCTGCACGTGTGAACAAACAACGCAAATCAAGATATGCAACAACAACTCGCTTGCCGCAAAACAATGCACTGAGGTATTGTCTGATGATTGTTAGGCTACATTGTAGTAGGGATTGGTAGTGCAAAGCGCCATTGCGCTGTCGCATGCTCACCCGTGCTCGGTACGCTTGCCCCACTTGCAACGCACTGGGCAGGATGGCGTCCAGGTCGGCGGTGAGTCGTTGGTGGGCGGCGGGTGAGGGGGAATAGGCGTGGACGTAGCCGCCATCGTTCACGATCACCACGCTGTTCGAATCCGCGGACAACTTTTTGATGGTCGCACCCTGCGGTCCGATGAGCTTCCCCTGCAAAGAACGGACAGCGAGGCAGCGAGGGCAAACACATTTAGTAGCCAACATGGCACACTTTATCATTGTCATCAGAAAGCGGTGTCGATGGCTTCTGCGTCATGTAAGTAAGTAAATATCATGTAAATAATTATTCTTAGGTCCTCCGTGCAAATAGTTAAATCATGGGTGAGCATTTGAGCTTAGTCAGGTTTTCTTGATTTAAGTGGCCATTACTGCGGAATTCTTTCAAAAGAGTTGAGAAATTTTAGGGTTTAGGCTTTCCTCATAAAATAAGTGCGTACACGCGTTAGAAGATGTTCGTGAGGGCATGTACCGCTGTGACCCATATAGACCTAAAGAAAGAAAAACACTCTATCCCAAGAAGGGGCGCCAAGGTTTGGGGGCCTATGCTCGACGGTAGCGCGTTGGCTGTCGATTTTCGCTGAGCTCGCCTTTCGGAAATTGTTGCTTCGAGTATTTTGGGACCCGAGCTAGCGATGTGCGGCTTCGTCTACTACTTTGCCGAGTTCTCGTGTCAGTGGTGGAATCAATGCAGGAAAGGCAACCAAGCTTGTGACGTCGGTATGACTTTACTCACGTGTTTTTACGGGAAAGCAAGGGGAGGATGACGCACGATGTGATCTTTCTTGATCGCCCGCGTCATCGCCACCGGCCGCGCCGCCTCCCCCTCGGCCTCCTCAAGATGCCTCTGCAGTTAACACAGGGCGTGCAGGGGTTGACTCCTCTTGTACTTCAGAGGTTCGGTAAATATATATTATTAAGGGTTCGCCTTTACTTATGGTCGCTTTAAGGGTTATAGTCACGGATTGATTACAAGTTGTACATTCGTTCGCACCTCCATAGCCTCCGCCATCTTCAGCCGCCGATCCTTCGCAAACCGCACCGCCTCGATGGCGCGTTCGAGCGACACAGCCGCGCCATCCTGTGGACGCAGATTGGCAGGGTGCGCGAAAAGTCGACGCGGTGAAAACAATGCCGCGTTGGGTTCTAGGATAGTCTGACAATATAATGCCACATTCGTAGAATACCAATCAAACGCAAACTAAAAGTACAAAGAGGCAAGTCTTCACGTATTCAATGAAATCGTGAATAAGAACAGCAAAAATAGCCACTTCCGAATCACGGCTCTCGCGTCATGTTACTAAGGCAATAACGACAATGTCCAGCTTCCCCTCTTTCAGAAACAATGAAACATCCTATGAACACGGTGGTGTCATATATAGTATGTGTCACATTAAAGAGCGTTTGTTGTTGCTTGCTTCTTGAAATCAAGAGAAACCGATGATACACAGTCACTCATTGACACTGTGCTTCCCAGAGCCAGGCCGATTCGGGTTCGCCTACTTGTCAATGTGATGTCTGGATGATATGATGCCCATAATCGTCTATGCATGGAATCATCCCATTTACATTCGAGCACAATGACGGTTGACTTTAAGCGACAGCGAGAACCTGAGCCTTGGCAACAGCGACCAACAGCAGGCAGGGGAGTCGCACCTCACACGCGAGGTGCACCGCGGTCACGCCATCCCGAGTTCCCGCCAACTGAAGCCCCGCGTCCAGAAGGCTCTGTTCTAGCTCCGTTACGTCGCTGATCAGCTCGTGCGGCGGGGGGGGCACCGCCTCCTCGGTCGCGGTGGCGTCGGAGCCTGTCCGCAGGGCTGACGTCCCAAAACATCCGTAATTCAGGAGCGTTCAATAATAATACAGTACTTTTATATTACCACTGTTGACATAGAAAATGACACGGGATCCTTTATATCAGTCAATGCTACCCTTTAAGTAGTGCAAAGCATTACCACGGAGGGCTGATGTCCAGAAACATACGTAATTCAGAAGCGCAACGACAGAGCGTTACATAATAACACAGTGCTTTATATTACCACTCTTCACACATTCAAAATGATACGTCATATGTATATTACCACCCTTATTCTAGTCAATGCTACCCTTAAAGCAGTGCACACCGTTTCCGCTTCCAGCCGGCGACTGGGGAAATCCGACAGGCAATGAAATGAAAACAAAAATCTTCACCACAACTCTATTTCCGCTGCTGTTTGTATAAATTCGAATCACGCAACAAATGAGGATAATATTGTAGAATTTAAAATAAAAAGCTCGGCCCATAGAATCGTGGCTATGGTGCTTCCTGTAATCCAATTACGTAGTCAGCCACAAGGCGAAAGGCCAAGCACTTGAGCTTTCGGTGCTGGAGGGGATCGTAAGTATGCAAGGAAAACAATCATGGAATTATTTGCGGCCGTAACTCTGCTGACGAGATGTGCGAACTCGATACGGGTCCTACCATGGACATACTAAAGTTGAATAAGTGGCGTTACGATCTGTCGCACCTGCGGGGGTGCGCCTCGAGACCAGCCCAACGCTGACGCCCACCACCGGCTTGGAGACCGGTACCGCGCCCTCGTGCAGCGCCAGCGAGGCGCCCGTTACTGCTGGCGTGTCGGACACCCACACTGCGCCGAGCACCTCCACATTGATACGGATGGCGAACGGGAACTCGGAGTCCTTGGGTAGCACCGGCTTCAGTGCGGCCTCTGGCAGCACGGAACAAGAGCGAAGAAACCCAGACATAGATGGGGGTCGACAACATGTTAAGGTTCCATGTACCGATAATACAGGACTAACGTATACACAAATGATTAGGGTTTATAGGGTTCATACGTCGAATAACACGACGAACTCTATAATAATATCTGATATATATTTTCGAATTAGAATTGCAGTCGAATTACCTTCATCAAATTGTAATCAAGTGAAAAGCACTCTACCTCATTGTAATACACTTAATCACAAAAAACCATACTACCCAATTATTTTGTCGTTATTGTCTCCATTTCATAGCATCCAATGAGAACCAGGCAGATTGATTATTTCAGACGTCAATGTTGCAATGACAACAACAGGTGGGGGAGGCGCGGTGGGGTGCGCACCCATGAACGCGGCCGTGAAGAGCTGCTCACGGCGCGTAATGAATCGATTGCTGCGCGACAGCTGCCGCGACGCGGCGGCATCGTACTGCACGATCACCGGCTTCTTCTGAAAGGTGCCCCAGTCCATGATGTGGTCCGTGAAGGCCTTCTCGTCGTCGCGCCCGACGGTGACGGTGGTCAGAACCTGCCCTCCCCCTAGACCCACAAGGCTGCCACCCACCCAAAGAACTCGTTAAACCAAAAGAACTCGTCAAAATGCATAGAGCAACTACCTGCAAGATAAATTCCATTACCGACGAAAGAGCACGTAATTCACACGCATCAGGCAACAGGTGTGTAGAAGTAGAGTCGGCAATACAAACACTCACAATGTGACATAACAGCACCGGTGATTTGCCACCCCCCCCCCCCCCCCCGCTCCATAGACACAGACACACACACACACAGACACACACAGACACACACACACACACACACACACACACAGACGCGCGGACCTCTGAAAAACATACCCACATACTCTATCACACACGCAAACACTACATCGCTACAAAACGCTACACGCGCTCATACCCACCAACCCACACACCCGCACACACACACGCACGGGGGAGAGCACGAGCGCACACGCCTACACACGTAACACACATACATACATACGCGCACGCATGCCCGCACACAGACATATACTCGCGGGTGCAATATAGTTCATCATTGGAAACGGAGCACAACCTTGGTGCTTACGCATTGCATGTTACGATAACCTACGTATGAAAACACCAGACGTAGCTAAAGCATGTGCCGAAATTCTGTTGCAGTTTGATAATATGTTAAACCCCTTTGGGGGGCCACAAAATAGAAACTTTTCAAATTACTGAAAGCCACACCTGGAACCATGCACCCCTGGCAGAAAGCTTTTCTTCACGGTGAGAGGCAGCGCATCGTGGAGGCCGAGTCCACCGGGGCGGAGTCCCTCCTCAAAGAGCAGCCTTTGCATCACTCGAACCGTAATGCCGCTGAAGGCGGACTCGATGTCAGAGGGGGATACCGCTCCGCTGCCCTCCTGTGAGTTGCAGCGGTGTCCGTCGTTACTAGAGCGGAATGAACCCCACTTTGTCAATGTGTGTGTGTGTGAGAGAGAGTGTGATTGTAAGTGTGAGTGTAAGCATGAGTGTGTGTGTGTGTATGTGTGTGTGTGTGTATGTGTATGTGTGTGTGTGTGTGTGTGTGTGTTGGGGGGGGCAGGGGGCTTACCTGGCGATTATGATCGAAGCGGAAAGAGCCGAGGTCGGTTAATCGCTGCCGCAGTTGGCTCTTCAAATCTTCCAACGCACGAGAAGCGCGCAGGCTACCCATCGAGCCTGACTTCCGGAGGATACCCTCAATCTGCTCCGACACCAACGACTGCGACGATGGAAGAGAGGCAGCAACGCAAATCAAAAATAAATTAAGAAATCCCTTTACGCTTCACTTTGCATTTCAAATACAATGGTGCTATGACTCCTAAGAATAAGCGAAAGGGGGATAGAACATTGTCACAAGGCAACACAAACCCTAAATCTGTAACACGTCAATCCGCCATAAAGCAGATGATTGACGGCCGTCAAGTCGGCTGCCACTACTGCCCGCCAACACATGTCTTACATTTGCTACGCATTTCATCAACATCAAAATACTGAAACTATAACACGCGAGCACAATTCCGGAAGCGTCCAGTTCCACAGCAGCCCAACAAACAAAAGATACATGAACTTAGGCTTCAACAAAATGCAGTTACAACAAACTCTACTACATAATTACACATACGAAAAGGTGGACACAGTGAGCTCCCCCCCCCCCCCCCCCCCCCCCCCCCTCCTTCACTCTCACATTACGCACTCTGCCACCACACGAGCCCCCTAAACAAACAAAAAATATAAATAACTTCAGTGCTGACGCCCTTCGCACCTCGATTGTGGCCACCGCAGATGGATCCGCTGTGGCGACAGGCAACTCGTTCTCCGCCGGCGCCCCCGCCCGCAGCCCACGCTGTGCTTCGATGAGACCCTGAACTGACTCGTGCCCACGGGACATCAGGCGCACCAGGTCCTCCTCCGCAACCTGCGCCCAACACAACACCCTAATCAACGACAAATCCTCCCTCAAACTTCAGAAACCAAATGAACTGTTAACCCTAAACAAATATTCTGGGATGTGTGTTTTTTCGCAGCATCACAACATATGTCATGAATATGTTTATGAGACTCACGTTAGGGTGGGCACAGTGTCTCTCATGCACGCTGTTAAGTGGTTAGGGTTTACGGTACCTCAAGCCCCTCCCCGCTCAGCAGCACAGGCCCCTTCGAGTTGCCCACATACAACAGACTCGCGGCCGCGGCGCCCATCTGACTGCGCGCAGGGTTAAGCACCACTGTGCCGTCGCGATTCATCGAAAGCCGCACCGCCCTGAAAACAAACAAACACACACACACACACACACACACACACACACACACACACACACACACACACACACACACACACACGCACACGCACACGCATACACACACACACACGCATACACACACACACACACACACACACACACACACACACACACACACACACACACACACACACACACACACACACAGCAATGTGGCAGGTTAAATACAGAACTGGACATCATTTACGCGCCAGGGTAAGCAGCGCGTACCCAGCCCGTGACCCCAAAACGATCGGGGCTTTATAATACTGTTAGATTCACGTCATAAAACACTGACACGAGTAAGGCACATGGAAAAAGGGCTAGAATTAGGATAACTTGCGTAAGTTGCGAAACAAATAAGGTACAGTCAGAAGCCATCTCTAGATGTCATTGCTGCCGCTTATATGCCCAATTACAATAGGGATAACATACCCTACGGGCCCGGCCCAAGGGACGTTTGACGCCGCGAGCGCGCTGGAGACGGCGTTGATGGCCATCACGGTGGGGTCGCCCTCTGAGTTGCTCGCGAGCGTGAGGCACTCCAGCGTGGTGTCATGCGTGTAGCCGGGCGCCAGCAGCGGACGGAACACCTTCTCTATCAAGTTCACCACCAACACCTGCGGCCACATGCCACCGTTCACCTCCACAACCCCCCTTTCATCCTCACAGACATGCGTGATTATGTTCCTGAATTCAAGCGCTCCTCCATGCATATATGCGCACAAACACTCGTCCCTCACATTCGCATGAACAGTCCACGAGCTCAGTATTTCACACACACACACACACACACACACACACACACACACACATACACACACACCCATAAGCAGATCTATAGACGCCTCGGCTCCAACCTCACACTCTCGCGCACCCAAACAAACAAAAGCTGGCTACTTGCAACAACAGGATACACATTTGCATGAGAGGTGATATCATGAACAGGGGAGAGGATAGCAAGGGCAAGGCAGGGTTTGCATGCCTCGCGGTCCTTCGGCTGCCCCTCCCTCCTTGAGCCCGTGGTGGGGATCTTCCCAAATGCACATGCCCTCTCGCGATACTCCACCTACAATCCAACACCAGCACCAGCATCACCACTATGCTTGGGAAGCCAGTAATATCTTTGATAATAATCTGTCTCTTCGCAGGGGTGTGTGAGCATCATGCGGCGGCGCACCTCAAACCTGACATCCCTGCGCGGGGTGAAGTTGGGGCTCACCAGCACCGTCCCCAAAACACAGCTGTCTCCCTACATAATCAAGCCAGCCACGGTGCAGACAGACCCCATACACTCATTCACCGATTTTACAGCATCAAATGCGTCAATTATTGCAAAAACAAGATGGCAAGCAGCTGGAGGGGGAGGCGGCTGACTTGCCTGGGCAATCAGCGCCGCCCCATCCGCCACACCCCGAAGCGCCTCCGTGTTGATCTTAACCTCCGTCGGCCCTACGTTTACTGCAATTGGCCTCTCCTCTGTGTATACATCAACAATAACAGGGCTCACACTCTGCAGCCAAATCATCAAACCGACCCACGCGCACGCCACCCTGCCTTTCCGAAACCTCACGTCCACTCTGCGTCATATAAGCAGACCCATGTAGTGGCGTGTACTTGGGAAAGTGAATGGAAAGAAGAGGCGGGTGGGGGGTGACCTTGGGAGGTTATAAGGTCAGTGAACCAGGGAGTGTGCGCCTCGAAAGTCAGAGCGCGACGGCTGTCGACCGCCGCTCGCGTCGCTCCCGACACCGCTGCCGCTCGTACAGCATCCACCCTTACGCCCTGAAAATGCATGTAGAGGGGAGCGAGGCAGTCTCTGATATGCCGGGGTGCTCGACATCGACATGAATTAGTCTATGTTGCGTCGTGTCGTGGGGGTGGACGGAGGGCGGCGGACCAGGAGTGGTGACAGGGCGCGTGGCGCGCGCGTTAGCACGGGCATCGCCACTCGACATAGCTGCGACGCCATCGCCGGCTCCCCTCCCCGCCACAGGTCGCCACCCCTCAGCCTCCTGTTCGCCTCCGTACCAGGACTTCGACTGATCCACTTTACGTCCGGTGAGGATTCCCTTCGTGTGTTGAGGTCGGAGTCCGGCCGCTGCCTCGCTGCTCTCGGTGCAGGCCGGTCGATTTATTGGCGCAAGCCACGAGAGGTGTGGCTGGGCTAGCGAGGCACGGCGCGGACCTCCACCCTACGCAGTGAGTAAGGCACGTCAGAAGGTCTCACCCTAATCGACCATCAGTCCGCCTCAGAATATGGAGGCGGGCATATACACCGCTGCTGACCGACAGTTCGCGTCGCAATACAATTTAAATAATAAATATCGCGTCGCGCACAGCTGCGATCGTCCATATCATCGCGCGACTCTGTGCACTCAAGTATCGCTACATAACCACTGACTTGTAGTAGTCGCTATCGTGTTGAGTACATAGAACCCGAACCGAGCAACGAAACGACGACGACGGCCTCCGCCGCGCCGCCGCCGCCTGCGATGCACGGGCGAGAAGTCGTGACTATAAAGGTACTGGTACGGGTATGGGTACGAGACACTCCCCGGCGGGGGGTGGGGGAGTAAAAAGTAAAAACCCCCAACGCCCTTCCCAGAGGTTGGATTTATGCGGTTCGAAGTCTAGAAGGCCTAAGATTAATGTGTCCAGCTTATAACTTATGGCATAGTTGGGAGGGGCCAGATTCAACAGCAGGTCGCCAACCGGGCGGCTAGTCTAGCTGCGGTTGGGGAGTACCGTCGTGCTATGGAGGCCCTAAGCTCCAACCCCGTTGCAAGTGGTCGCGCGGTGCACGAGGAATTATCACGGTTGCACCCACAAGACGATGACGACCTCGCGGACGTGTTGCCGGATCCCTTCTCCCTCCCTCGTATCAAACTCCTTGCTTCAGAAGTTGATATTATGGAGGTCGTTGCTAGATGCCCTCGAAAGTCTAGTCCTCACGTCGACGGTTGGAGGTTTGAAACTCTTCGCGCGTTGGGTTCCCCTTGCACTCTCACCGGTTTAGCCGAAGCCATCGTGAATGCAGAAGTTCCGCCAGGCGTTGCCTCATTCCTTGCCTCTGCCACACTTATCCCGCTAGACAAGCTTGATCCCGAACAACGACGCGCACAAAAGCAAGAACTTCGCGACCAAAGGGGGACGTTGCGCCCGATTGGAATTGGCTCCGTTCTAGTTCGTTTCGCGAATCGCGCGCTTCTCGCCGTAATTGGTGACGGAGTGTCTCAATGGTTGGCTGCTCGGCACCAATTTGGGGTCGGCGTCCGCGGCGGGACTGAGATCGTACAATTCATGGTTCGAGCCGCGCTTGAAGCTTCACCGGACTGGGCGGACATGCAAGGCGACGCATCCAACGCGTTCAACGAGTTCTTGCGGCGTCCCTTGTTTGAGGAGTTGTCAGCAAATCCCGCGCTTCGACCGTTGCTCCGCGTCGCTACTATGTTGTATGGATGTCCATCTACCTTGTACGTTTACGACTCATCAAATGCTCACGGCCCGGCCATGCGCATCCCGAGTACCCGTGGAGTCCATCAAGGTTGCGTTCTCGTGGCCATGTTCTTCGCAATAGTTGCCTCCCGGGTATACAAACAATTGGCTGCGATTGCCCCGAACGAATCCGTTGTCTGCTATTATTCTGATGATGGTCACTTGTTGGGACCCCTTGCGTCTCTCGTGGCTATTGGCGACGCTATGCCGGAGGCGTATGCTAGCGTTGGCCTCACAGTAACCATCCGCAAAAACTGTTTGTATTCCCCTTTGGGTGTCGGTGATGCTTTCGATAACTTACCCGACGGCCACATCATGCGGGGAGTAAATGTCTCGACGGAAGGGACGAAAGTATTGGGGGGGGGCAATGGGTACATCCGATTTTGCTCGAGACGTGTTCGAAACGGCCTTAAGTAAGTATGAGGCCTACGGCGAACGTCTAAGGGGTATAGCGGCTCACCGGCACTGTCACACTGCGCTTCGTATCCATCAACATTGCAACCGCCGCTTCGGACACTTTGCCCGTACAGTCCCCCGAGGTCTTGGCAGGGGCGATGGCTGCGGTGACACCGTCGTAACCTTCCTCGAGCGCGCTGACAATGCCACCCTAGATGTGGCGGCTGAAATATTGGGCCTTCCCGCAGCTAGCCTACCCCGCAACACTCGCTCCGAGATGTCTCTTCCCATACGTTTCGGAGGCATGGGGGTGGGGGATTTGGTTACCTTGGCGGATGTTGCCCATGTCGGAGCGGCCGGTTTGGCAGTGGGGTCAGCTATCCTTTCCTTACAACACAAGATGCTCGCGTGCGCGGGGATTCCCAAGACGAAGTTCCAATGGAGCCGACCATGTATGGACGGTTAGCGACTGCTATGAGCACAACGGTGTCCCGAAGGCATGATACACCGGACGGAGACGACCGCGAAAACAAACCCATGTGGTCGTTAGAACTCGCTTCGTCGTGGGCGCGCTTAGATGCTGCGTGCGGTTCTCACGCTCTCGCCGAGTCTGAACCCTTGATAACCACAGCCTTAGCGATGCTCCCCCCGCAACGTCCAACGGTGGCTCGCGCCGGCTGCGTAGCCGAAGCCCGATCAAACAACGAGTATATTGCTCGGTCCCTTGATGGCCTACCCTCGCTCGTCCCCCTTTTTGCGTTTGCCACGGACATCTTTCCAAAGCTACAAGCCGACATCAGTGAGCGCGTCAACTTGCTTCGCTTCACGAAGCTCGCTCCCACGTTTTCCAACCGCGCTCGGCCGGAGTCTAGGCGTCTTGTATCTCGTCTCGGCCACAGCGCCCTTGCGTTTTTGGCTTCGGACCCGCCTAATTCGGGTCGCATGGGCGAGCTCCGTGACAAGTTCCCCGAGCACTACGATGCAGTTTTCCGCGTCGCGGTCTGTCGCATCTTCGGCCTACCCTCATCCCGCATCCTCTCTTCTCTACGCTCCCCCATTGCTTGTGCTTCTTGCCATCTCTCGGTTCAAGCTATGCGGGGTGCGTTCTCGTCGGCGGGTGTTGACATGTCGGACGATGCGTGGGCCACTGCTTTTGCGGACCATTTGGCTCGTTGCGGCGGAGATGCTTCGGTCCACACCGCTCACTCTTGGTTAGTGACAGCCCTTGCGAAAATCATCTCCGAGGTTCGTGGCGCATTCGGGGTTGGCGTCGAGGTTCTCACAGATCCCACGATGTTAGTTCAACTCCCCAACGGCAACTACGGTCTCCCCGCGGATGTGGGTGTCTTGCACTATCACGGCATCCGAGGCTCAAAACTTGCCCTTGATGCCGCGGTTTCCGGTTTGTTCGGCGTGTCTAGCCCCCGGTCACCTGAAGTCGCTCTCTGTCATGCTGAGAAGACCAAGTTCGAGAGGTACTCGGAGGGGGTGAGGAGTCGCCCCGACATCCGTTTCATTCCCTTTGCAATTACGGAATTTGGTACTCTCGGCTGCCACGCCACGGCTTTCTTGACGGAGCTAGCCAAGCAGGCAGCCGCATCTAAAGGGATGCATGTGGGCAAGTCGTTGGCCTCCTAGCGTCGAAAGGTCTCTCTCGCCGTCCATGTTGCTCACGCGGACAACGTCTTGCACGGTTTGTCCGCCGCTGCGGACGGCGTGGGGGCCGCTTCTTCCTCGGTTGGGATGCCTTCTCCTGCTACGGTGCTCTTCACCCGCGCCATGGGTCGCAAGCGTCCCCGTGTTTCCTCGAGCGGCGCGTGAGGCGCCGCTTGTCGCCTCCACGTGTTGCATTATCGGCGTGGCCTAAGAGTTTCCTTAGTTTAATCTCCTAGGTTTGTTCACAATGTGGTGCTTTCCTTTTGCTGTGCTTTGGATTCCGTGATCCATTTGTCACTCTTGCCCTCTTGATTCCCCTCCCACTTTCCATGTCCGTGCTCATCTGGTTCTTCTTGTAAACAATCCAGAGACAACAGCCGGTTTCACCCGGTACATGTTGTAAACAATTTCAATTTGAATTGCGGCCTCGAAGAGTGGGCTACGGTAGGCGAACACTACGAAGTTGATGCCATCTACCGTCTTGTTGAAACGCTACATTACTTGGAGAAACACCAAGCAGACGCCCAGACGAGTCTCCAATATTTCAACCGTTTGGTCCGCTTGCAACGCTATATGGCGTGTGTGGGGGAGGGCCCTCGCGATCGACGGGTCATAATGAACTTGATGAAGGCGCCCGCCGCCGGCGCAACGGCGGCGGCCCCGGAGGGGGATGCGCTCGCATGCCCTTCGGCACTCAACCCCACCTCCTCGTGCTTGGTGGGCGATGGTAACCCTATAGCCGTGCCAAGTATGGCACGGTTGGGGGCTAGACGGAGTGACTTTGGTAGTTATGATCCGCGCGATCAAAAATTTGAAAATAGAAATTGTGTACAACAATCACCGAGTTAGCGATTGTCTTCGGGCGCCCTTATGACCATGCCTCCTAGAGTACCGTTTTGATCTCAGGATATACGCCATGAAACCACTAATCCCAACCTCTCCAATGGCGGTGTCAATACAATCAAATTCATGCTAGCAAACAGTACCTATACAATAGTATGAAGAATAATTTATCGCTATTCTCCACGATGCGCAGTCTACTCCACATGTTGCGAGTTCACTAGCCAAGCTTACCTATTGGCGCTCGTCGCGACGGACCTACATGACCTTTGCTTTTGTGCGAATCCGGTCGTGCCGGAGCACAGAGGGGGGGGGGGGGGGGGGGGGGGGGGGGGGGGGGCAAGCGAAAAAAACCATCGTACAGGTCGTCGACGGTCTCGTCCCAATCCGCGCGCTCCCTCGTCCGAGATATCGCTACTCCTCCCGTCGCAGCTTGCTTCCTAGCCTAGACTTCCCTATCCCTCCGGGGGTTGGGGAGAAAGGAAGTGCATAGCTGCATACGGTGTCTGGATGGCTTTCCTGCCTCGGCGCCAATTTTTCTCGTATCCCATGTCCGGCTCAGTGTGTTTCCGATACCCATCCGATCTTATTGTGAAATCCGCCCTTACCCTCCCATGTGGTGTAAGCTATCAAGGGGCCGCCTCTATAACCCTAGGCACTATGCCTTAGGCAACATGTCGATAACTTGGCACCGATTGGGGGAGGAGTTGGTCGAGCTCGCTCATCGAGTCGCCGCTCCACAAAAGATTTCGGGTGCGGTAATATTTATCCAAAAACCCTTCGTACCGGGTTTTCCCGGCGGCGGTCAATCCTCTTGACCTCCGCCGCCCTTCCGTATTGCTCCTCCGGCTGCGACCCTCCTCTGTCACGCACTCACGCGTAGCTTCGAGCCTCGCCCCTAGGGGAGACACGAAACTCGCATGATTGTACGACAGCTAGCTAACGCCTTGCCTTGGCGCTGCTTCCCGGTTGTCCGCCGCCACCTCCAACACCCGCGTCCCACCACTGGTCCGTCCGTACCCCATTTCGCCAAAATATATTTCGCAGACGCCCCCCCCCCCGCCCCCTTGTCAGGAAAATATCTGCGAGTATTTAGTCGCGAATAAGCATATCGGACTCGCCGAGCGGGAGATCCTTGTTTGGGGTACGGCTATTCTTATTTCCAGAACCCTCTGTCAAAGTTGAGGGGGCGATAAGGAATGCTTACACTCGGTGAGAGCCACTGCATGTCATCTCACCCTCAACAAGTGCCTAGCACTTGCCTATCACATGACACGCACTCACCTTGTGGTGAGCACACGCCAACGTATATTCTGAGCATTTAGATGATATCTAACGCTCAGCAACTTGCCACCATCATCAACCTAATCCTCTCCAATGTTGATTGGCTTATCATCTTATAGTGCTGAGTCACAGCCGTACGATCACGATGCTACTTGACCAACATTGGTGTGTAGCAACTTGATTACCACACAAACCATGTCTCGCAACACTCCCCCTTGCTCCGCAGACAATCCCATGATGGCATTGCACAACTTGCCGTGCCTTTCACTCACTAATGGCTTGGTAAGCACATCAGCAAGCATGTTCTCCGTCGCACAATATTGCACCTCGATGTCTCCGCTCTCCCCCGTCTCCCGACAGAAGCGGTACCTCGCGTCCATGTGCTTGTTGCGTCCGGTCGCCATGCTATTCTTGCTGAGCGCAATACAAGTTTGATTGTCCTAGTGAATAGTGATGACAGACCCGGAGTCTTGGTGAAACTCATGGAGTAGTTGCTTCAAAAACATCGCCTCCTGAGTGGCCACAATCAGCGCCATATACTCTGCCTCCGCTGTCGACAGCGCAGCTGTTTGTTGCCGCTGACTTTTCCAACTCACCGTTGCACCGTTGAGCATGAACACATACCCCGTGCGAGAGCGCCGCTCGCCAATATCACTCGCGTAGTCATAATCTAGCCATCCTACCACCTTTGACGAAGGTGCGCCACCGTACATCAACATCGAATATGCGGTCCCCTTGAGGTAGCGGAGCACCCTCTTGGCTTGCTCCCAATATGATTGAGAGGGTTCGGACATGTAGCTACTAAGGTGGCTAACAACCATGGTGATGTCGGGCCGTGTGCTTACGAAAGCGCACAACAAGCTACCGATCAAGTTTTGGTACGGCACTGGACCGGGAGGCAACTTTGATGTCGACGTCTCCACACAATTGCTCAAAGCATCAACCGCCATAGGTGAGCCCACTGGCTTGCACTCCATCATGTTGAAGCCCTCCAACATGTATAAGACGTATTGTTGTTGTCCAATCCAGATGATGCGGGTGCCATGATCACGCTCGACTGTCATGACAAGCAACCAAGACACATGACCGAGGTCTTGCACGTTGAACCTTTCGCCGAAAGCCGAATTGAACCCAACGATGAAGCTACCCGCTGGTCCGACGATGATGCTGTCGTCCACGTACAACGTCAAGACATAAAGCTCACCCTCCTTGATGAAGACGTAAATGCCGGGATCCACCTTGGATTGGTTGAAGCCATACTCCTCTAGCCATGTTGTGATTGTCTTATTCCAGTTCCTAGGAGCTTGCTTGAGGCCATACAATGATTTCGTCAACAAGCACACTCGCTCCTCTCCATTGATGTCGGTGTGACGGAATCCTTCCGGCTGCTTCATGTAGACTTCCTCCTCGATATTGGTCTCCAAGAATGCCGTCACCATGCTCCACCTCCCAATCATTATATGCAGCAAGCGCGAGCAACGTTCGAATAGAAATCACCCTCACTGTGGGAGCGAAGGTCTCGTGGTAGTCCACACCCTTCTCATGAGTAAACCCGCGAGCCACAAATCTTGCTTTGTACCTTGTTATCTGCCCATTGGCATCGCGCTACTTCAGCTTGAACACCCACTTGGAATCTACGAGTTTGCGACCGGCATGACAAGGGACCAATGTCCAGGTTTTCCGAGATACAAGTGAGTCGTACTCGCTCTTGATAGCTGCCTCCCACTCCCCCGATTGGGGACTCCTCAGCGCTTGCTTGTATGACACAGGCTCTTGAACATTTGGGCTGTTGTTGACTTAATAGCTGCGGTACTTCCCGCAGTCCATCCATCTCCCGAAGCGCCCGTTGAACGGAGATTATACCTTGGACTGGGTACGCATTGCTGTGGTGCGGCAGTGGATCGAAGGTTATACCTTGGACGTGGAGTCTCCCCCGCATGTCATGTTCCTCTTCCATCGACCCGGAATGTGGCAGCAACTCCCGTATCGGCGACTCCCCCGAAGGTGTGTCCCGTTCTTCTCTACACATGGTGCGCGGGATGTTGTCCTCGTCATCATCAGTGCGTTGCTCCGCATTGCTCTCCCCCATGGAGAGGACAGCAGCCTCATTGAGCACCACGTTACGGCTGCTCACCATCCGACGAGTAGCAGGATTGTACACCAATCACGCCGGTGATTCGGAAGCGTAGCCCACAAAGACACCCTTCCACGCGCGATTGTCAAGTTTGCGGCGTTGAGACTTGTCAACGTGGACATAGGCCGGATTGCCGAAGACCCTCATGAAGCTTAAATCAGCTCGTCTACCGGTCACCAAGGTGAAAGGTACACCGCCGGCTCCGCTACTATGCACACGATTGCGGACATGCACCGCAGCGGCCATCGCTAGAGCCCAATACGATTTAGGCAGCGCGGCTTGCCGGATCATTGACTGCGCCATCGGGACCAATGTCCCCCACTACCGCTCAATCCGGCCATGTTGCCAATGCGCGTAAGGGGCAGTGATCTCCACGGCGATGTTGAGGTCATCCAACAGGTTTCGGAAGGCAGCATCTAAGAACACCGTGTCATTGTCCACCCGAAGACGACGAACCGTGTGCCCAAGAGAACGGATGGTAGTCAACATGCGACGGAACGAGGCGGGAGCCTCATCCTTGGAACGGACCCCATCATGCAGCATAAAACGGCTCCGGAAATCAACCGCACACACGCTGTACCGCCGTCCTCCCAAGGATGGAACACTCATTGGACCGCAGAAGTCTAAGCCAAGGACCCCAAAGACACCAACATTCCGGTCAGCCGGCTCACGCGAGATACGACGGACGTGCGACTTACACACAGCACATGTCTCACAGAAGCCCAACTTCTCCGACGCAGAAAACGCCACACCCTCCACCTGAGTGGCCAAGAGCCCGTGCAATTGCGAGTCACCAAGGTGACCAAGTCAGGAATGCCACTACCCTTTTTCCAATGGCGCAGTGGCGACTGAAGCGGTAGGATTCGACGAAGCAACCCGCGCCGGCAACCACACCAACAAATGCGCGCGCTCCAACGGAACCACCACGCCACCACCATGACCGGCATGAAGACGAAGGTGGTCCACGGGATCAGCTAACACCACAGAATGATCTTGTTGCCGAGCTTGGGTGAGGCTGAAAAGCCGATGGTAAGACCACGACGCGCGACGGGATAGCTCAAGAACGTGGAGCACATTCCTTAGCATGGCAGGAATCTCCTCTCCATCTTCAGCCTTCACAATGATGCGGACCGAGCCCACGCCAACAGCACAAGCGCTGATACCCTTCATCCAAAGCCGATCGGTGAGCGCTCGATACTCACAGAAGTCACGGCGCACACTACTCATGTGATGGCTAGCGCCGCTGTCGGCCAACCACATCCACGTTTCCCCATCGCGCTCGAACATGTGTCGAGCCTCGGAGAATGGCCTCGCAGGGGTGGCCGTCACGTCCATGACCGCCAAAAAAGCAACCGGGGAGTCCACCTGCGCAGAATTACCTCCGGTGTTGTTGTCCGGGCACTCGGACCTGCGATTGCCCTTCTTACCACAGCCATAGCAAACACCACGAAAAATTCTCGCTCCGCCTCTGCCATATGAGGTACGACGAGTAGTCGCAGCTCCTTGAAGAGATTTCAGTTGGTCTTGGAGCTCGGAGACTTGCCGTTTCAAAAGTTCAGTCGTTGCGTCATCATGAGACGTTGCAAAAGCCGTAGACGTTGAGGGCTCCGTTGCATTTGATTGCGCACGACTCTCGATGCGCATGCCCTTTTGACGAAGAGCACGCTTGAAGGTTTCCATGCTGAGGTTATGTACGTCCCACGTGTCGGTGATGGAGTGGTATTCGCTGCGCATGCCCTTCACCAAGTACATGATGATACGCCGGTCGTGGACGACGTCCCCAACTCGGGCAAGCTGTCGTTGCAGTCGAACTAACCGATTAAGGTATTTAATGCCGCTCTCGCCGTCCGCTTGCGGCGTCTCCAAGTCCTGCAATAGTTCCGTACACCGGTAAATACCACCGTCCTCATAATGATTGACTAACGCGGTCCATGCAGTGTGGCCGCGGGTCTTGTCATCCTCGCTAACACTCTCGATAATGGAAAGATCGTCCTCCGGCAGCGCAAGAAGCAATGTGGAGTACATGTCGTCTTGTTGTTGAGAGGAAGCGGCACTATCCGACGACAAAGCCGGAGCCCACTTTTGCATGAGGCCAAATGCACGGAAACGTTTCTTCCACACATCAAAATTACATCATCTCGTCTCTTCCTACTGAATTTCGGTAGTTTTACGGAGTCCATATCAGGTACATCGGATGCGCTCTCAAGAGCACCAGAAAATCAGGAAAAGTGCAACCAAGAAAAGCACCAAGTACCGGTCAAGAGGCGGGCAACACGGCTCAGAAAAGGAGACGACAAAGGGCTGACCGAAGACGCAGTTGTACTCCCGGAGTCTATACAGCCGGAAACGAGTCTCAAAAGGTCGGTCGAGTGACGTCGTACTGGAGTGCTAGTACACTTGTGGTAAAATGCCTTTCCAAAAATTCAGCCGGACCACTATAGGCTTTCACGAGAAAAGAAACTGGCGGGTGACAAGCTCCGGAAGCGAATAAAACTTCAGAAGGCGCCAAGCTATAACAAAGGAAGCAAGCCGATCTTCACGTCACACGAGTCGGCGTTCGCGGATTCAAGGCTCCAAGCGACACAAACAAGTCGCTACCAGCCGGGTTTCGAAGTAAAGCTACAAACACAAGCAAGAGCCAGCCACTTCGTGAGCCAGCCGCACCTCACGTATCGTGCGACACCACAAAGGTCTACCACTCTTCAAAAAGCAAGCTCTAGGTTCAAGTCAAGACAAATGACTCCAACAACTAGCAGCTTAAGGGCCCATAGCCTGTCAAAGTTGAGGGGGCGATAAGGAATGCTTACACTCGGCGAGTGACACTGCATGTCATCTCACCCTCAGCAAGTGCCTAGCACTAGCCTATCACAGGACACGCACTCGCCTTGTGGTGAGCACACGCCAACGTATATTCTGAGCATTTAGATGATATCTAACGCTCAGCAACTTGCCACCATCAGCAACCTAATCCTCTCCAATGTTGATTGGCTTATCATCTTATAGTGTTGAGTCACAGTCGTACGATCACGATGCTACTTGACCAACATTGGTGTGTAGCAACTTGATTACCACACAAACTATGTCTCGCAACACCCTCCGTACATAGCTTCCCGACATGTGCTAATCACGCGGATCGCAGTTGCCGGTACCTCGTTTAGCCCCCTACCGTGCCAAGCATGGCACGGCTACATGGTTACCAGCGCCAACCGCGTGGAGGTAGAGGTAGGTGCCAACGGGCTTGCAAGCGCATCCCCCTCCGGGGCCGCCGCCGGTGCGTCGCCCGCGGGCGCCCCGCGCGATCAACAACAGCCGTGAAGCCTCGATACGGAGGGCTTTTAGAAAGTATATATGTACAAGCAACGCCAAGATCTCCCGGTCAGCTAGTCCGCTATTACTTTTCCGGGCTGGATACTTCTCGAATATTCCCATGTCCACGAACGGGACATGTATCTCAAGAGCTTTTTTGGTGGCGAAAAAGGTACGGGTGGATTTGGGTTGGCGGCGAGCGTTAGGCATGGCGACGGACATCCACGAAGCAGCGCTAGGGCAGGGCGCTCGCTAAGTGCCGATCGACCATGTGGGACTCGAGCCTCCCATGTGGGCGAGGCGAGACGCTACGCATGCCGGAGGAGGGTCACAGCCGAAGGCGCGACACGGCTTGGCGGTGGTGGTCCCGTAGATTGACCGCCGCCGGTAAAACTTTGATGTATGTTCAGCAAAACATGTCCGTACCCACCATCTTTTGCGGAAGGCGTCCCGATCCATGTGCTCGACCAACCCGCCCTCATGTTATCGGTAGGACCCACCTCTCGATAGGAGTACCTTAGGCAGTGTGTTTAAGGTTACTGCGCGCTACTCGGAAAGCGCCCCCGTGGCTGCGGAAGCCATCGGGGAGGGTACATGCGAATACAACGGATAATATAGGTGTTGGAAAATAAGCGGACAGTGACCGGGGAAAGGAGAAAAATCTGGTGCGGCGGCAAGAGCGCCAACATGACACCATATGCATCTTTGGATTTTCTTTCGTTCCTCGCACCCGAAGGGGGAACGGAGCCTAAGCTAAGTAGCGAGCTGCGTCGGGGGGAGAGTGTGTATATCGGACAGGGGTGCGCGGAGATCGAGTCGGGACCGTTGTAGATCGAGGGGTTTTTCGCCTCCACTCCCCCCCCTCCTCCTCCCCCTCCCCCAAGCTGCGGCACGACCGGAGTTGCAAAGGAGCACATGTCAAGTAAGCCCGACTCGACCGGCACATACCGACCACCTTGGTCGATCGGCGCACTCGGAGCGGCTGTAGTAGGCCGCGAATCGTGGCGACTAGCGACAAATTGTATTTCATACTTGTTTGCATTAAAAAATATGTGGAGAGGAAAAATCTATTTTTCCTCTCCACATATTAAGCGTTTACGGGTATTATTTAGGGGGTGTTGTTATTATCAATGGACAGATTGGCATTAGCGGTTCACAGCGTAAACCTAACACCTAAGGGACCCAAATGGCAGTTTCCGAGGAACATTCAGAGATAACAACCGTCTACTCTGTATCATTGTAAATCATTTTCATTTTCATACTTGGTGGAGGGTTTGCCTCACGAGTATAGCACTCCATCACCGACAAATAGGATGCCCACATCCTCACCATGGACGCGATTAAGCGGGTTTTGCGACAAACTACGGGCATACATGCGTATTGAGTCTTATTCGAGGCTGTCGGCCCGAAATTCTCGCCCGTTGCCACGGCAACGCTACTCACGACTCCTGCAAGACTACCGAGCGACAACGTTGATGCATCGGCGGATATGTTATCTCATACTGTTGAGGCCATGCTGAACGACAAGGGATGCGCTCGCGCGTACGCGAGGTCCGCTTTGAGTTTGAATGGTGCGGAACTAGGATTGATGTTCGGCTACTTATACGTACGCCCGCGCTTGGCGCGAAGACGCGTCGCGTGAGAACGACACCTCCATAAGTAATTTGTAATGTACAATGTTTATTTGCGAATTTGGACGCAAGTGCTTTCGACCACGATCACCCACCCGCAAAATTCGGGTCGATTTTCTTCCGTGCGGGTGATCCACAACGACGACCTGCATTTTGAGCCGGTTTACCGATCGATATTTATATGGAATGTGTGTGTTAAGATTTATGGACGAAAAATACAAAGCATGTATCTAATCGCGATACAGAAATTAGCGGATCGAGCTTTATAAGGGACGCGGACATAGTACATGTCAAAATAACTTTTATTCCACCCGTGTCTTTTATGCTACCACCGTCACGCCAAGGTCAAGGATCGGCTAGGCGACCACTCAAACACACATGACAACTCGGCATGCCTCCCTCCTTCGTCAACACATGCGAGCAACTATACGGCGTCTCCATTACCAAGTTAAGGCTAGGGATCAAGTGGATTTTGTCGATGTTGATGGTAGTGATATCTTGAAACGTCGATGTTGATGGTATTGACATCTTGGATTTTCGATGTTGACAATGTTGATATTTTGGGATGTGGACATCGATGGCACATTACACCGATATCACCGCCGATATATCGATGTTTCGGCCGATATATCAACACATCGGGCTTCGATTATTGATATTTTAAAAGGGTTTTGATAATTGATGGTATTGATATTAGCATTGTTGCCATCGTGCCGATGTCGATGCCACAACCTCGTACATCGATGGCATCATCGTCGGTTGATGGTGATACTATCGACAATGCATCGATGGCTGATCCCTAGCCTTATACCAAGTACCTCACCCCCAACGGACCCACCCCGTCCATAGACATTAACCGCGGTACGCTCCATGGCGACACGCTCTCTCATGTCCTTCATGCTTTCTCCCTCGAACCCTTCCTCTGATAGCCCACGGTCGGCAATCGCGGCTACCGACCGGGGGGGCACAGTACGAACGCCCACTTCACCGAACCCATGGAAACGTACCCCGGCCATGGTTTCGATGATGACCTTAGCATCGCCACGGACTCCCCCACCGCCAACATGTCTATCCAACAACGGAAACCCTCCCTCTATAGCGAATACACAGGTATGACCATCAATGTTACGAAATGCTGCATCACATGTGCCCTTTGGAGCAAGGGCTAGGCCCTCTCCCCGCCCAATCGCTCTCTCCTAGCTTCCCGCCTCATCTCTTTGCACGTCTCAGTTAACGGCTTGAACTCCCCCATCCCCTCCATCCACCCCTTGACACCTACCGCGTCCTCGCAGTCGATCTCAACACCACCATGTCATTCACAAAAAATAGCACGAACTTAAATACCTCACCACCGCCCTCACCAACGCCCTCTCGACCTCACTCCTTAACCAGCCTTGCAGAATTCGCGCTATCCGTGGCCTCCTCACCAGGAAACACTTAACCCTCCAACTCGACCTCTTTATCGACCCACAAATCGACTAACTCGGCGTCCACATTTGCAGAGCGCTTCGCTCCGCGGTCTCCTCCGTCTGTACCCTCCCCCGAATTGCCCTACACCGCCCGACCATTTTTGACCTAGGATACGGCCTCCCCTCCCTCAAAACGAAAGCAGTCCAACTCACCGTATGTCACCTCCATAAAATGATTAGCACACCCGGCTACATAGGCCACATGGCCCGCTCCTATTTTCACGCCGTTTACACCCAATTTCAACACTCGCCCACCGAAGCGATCATGTCACGCGGGGCCGCACTCCCTACCCGCCGCTGTCTACTTCGAGCAGAACGCGACTATGGCACCATGTTCCACAATACCCACGCCCTCTCCCTCACTAACCCTACTACCACCACCATCCGCAATCACTTCACCCAATAACATGACACTATTCGCAAGTCCCTCCAAGACAAAGCCACTCACATTACCGACCCTCACACATATAAGCAAGCCTAATGTGACTCTACCCCTCGCCGTACTCACAAGTCTTTCCTTTCTCGACTTACCCCCGTTTGGAAAAAATCCATCACCACAACCTCTCTTTCGTGCCACATCCTCCTCCATCATCCTCAAATCTCACAAAATCGTCTCCTCCCTCGAAGGGGCCCAAGGACCCCTCTCTATTCCTCTCCGTCTCGTTGCCGCCATCCTTACCGAACCCCTCGACATTATCCACAACCGACTCCTAATCTACACGTCTACATCCAAACAAGCTCTTCCTCCCACCTTGTTGCACCCCGTCTTAGATTCCCCTCCTCCTTCCCCGCCTCAACCAGTGCACTCACAACCCTACTTCCGGCATAAAACGACCCCGCACCGGCACCGCCTCTCGTCTTTCCCCCAAACGCACATCGACACGAAGTACCTCTCCCCCGCGGACTCGGCCTACCCTCCTACCTATGACGTCACTCATATCCTCTCCGAACACATGGACAACGAATACGGACAAATCCAATCCATAGTCGACTGGGCCCCGGAACGCCTCACGGAATAGGACATACAACAACAGCTTGACGATTGCTTTAACATTTTCTCCTCTACCCCCACCTCGGTATGTCAACCCCCACCCTCTCCCACTCCCTGCACACAATGTCAAGAACACATACAACCCGCCCACGCCCACCCATGTAGCACGTGCCGGCATGTTTCCATCCACTCTCACTGCCACCCCAACCCAAGTCAAGTCTCATGGCCCCGCGATTGGTACGTTCAAAACAAGAGCACGAACTCTCCCGCCTCCACGAGGTCCACTGCACCCCCTGCCATCAACTCCATGAAATCATCAATACGACCCCCTCCGGACACGCCGCACTCAATGCCTTTAACAATGGCCTAGTCTTCGCCACCTCACCTATCCTACGGCAACACGGCCCTGCCTCATGGTCCCCCCCGCCTCCTCACCTTTAACCATGACCACATTAGTCATGACCTCGATATGCTGCCACCGGTAAAATCTCCATCCACACACACCCTCACCTCCCCGACACAGCCATCCTTTGCAACACCGACGGTTACGGAATCACTACACTCTCTTGTCCGCGCATTCGACACCTTGTTCAACTCTTCCGGCCCGACCTCACCCACCCGACATTCGATGAGGGAGTCTACCACATTGTTGAATGAGTCGACTCCCTCTCCGAAATTCATCCACCCACACTAGCAACAACCACAGGCAATCGGTTGGCCGCTAGGGAAGACCTCCTAACGGCACTCCGCCTCGCATTTTACACTAAGACCGAACTCTAATCTGATCATCTCAATAAATCACTCCTCGCCAATACCTATGACTCCAATGTACCCCGAAGACATTGTATTCTCCTCTAGCGGCAGAAGCGCTGGCCATACATATGTGGCACGGCACAAACATCGCGAACCCAGAACACGACCACGCTTACATGCGCCGGGCCATGGAACACGCCATCACCAGCTCCCACATCACTTGGCCCACTCCCCATGTACCACACTCATGATCCTCCCTCGATGGGAACACACCCCTTACCGACACACTAAATACACCAACTCCCCATACACTCACCACATGTACACCCTCCCAACAACGTAGCTACCTTCCTGACCCCCAACACAGAATAACTGCACTCCCACCCCCGCACCCTTCGATACGCACGGGAGGTTCGACATCTACCTTGTAGCTAGCCCCCTTGCTATGACCACCCTCCCCTCATACTCAGACCTTACCGCCCTCCACAGCACACTTGATTCCATATATGACTCACATCGTCCCCTCCCATCTATCCCTCACCACGCCACCTCCGCAGCAGCTTGCTTTTTCTCCCCACACTCATCATGCACATACTATCTTTCTCCCAACCCCGCCCATCCCCTCACATGTCCCCTCCTAGAACACTAACTACTGACGTGTGCCCCCATGACATGTGTTCTCGCTTGCAATTGTCAGGACTTCGTATATACCGACAGCTCCAAGAAAGAAGGTTCCTCCACAGTCCACACTAGGCGCAGCATCAACCCACCCGGTGCCCGGGTTTAGGCTCATAAATCAAGGCTCATAACCATTCCGAAGGTAACAACCTCGCAGACGCGCTAGCCAATCACGTTGCAGACGGTCGCCCACCCGACATAACCTACACTTCGGGTTTAGACGTGTCTTTTGACTCTCGGACCCGGCCATACTCGCTCATCTCTCTGCTCTAAGGCGACCCCGCCCACACCCTACCGGTACATTAACCTTAAATCAGACGCCCACAAGTACAACCTCAAACACACGCATACACCTCTTGCTCGAACCACTAAGCACGGTGCCCTCCTCGCCCGCGCCGCCGACGACGGGGCGGACTTTTCATTTCACAAAAATACACCTCACTCACATATATCCAATTCACACACAAACCAGAATTCATTTTGGGTGTACACGACACCCGTCTTCTCGCTTGCAAAACCTCACAGCGTTGCCCCATGTGTGGCCAATTCACCAGCAGAGGTCACATGGCATTACATTGCCCTTTGATGTCGTGCCTACGCCAAGACCGACACAACAATGCCCTCCAACACTTTCTCTCCTTACTTGAACGAAATAATGGTGCACGATGGGAAAACATCACCGCCGACACCGGTAATAAACTCATGAAATTATTTGACTCCCCGCGACTCCTTTGGATTGCCACCTACCTCCCAATGCTGAAATGCCCACCCGTGTGGTAGACGGAGGCGAAGTTAACTCCCTTGACTCCCTCACATCAAGTCAGGTTGTCCTCCTTGAGGACCTCCTACCCTCCTCGCTAAGGCCCCATGCTCACAAACCCGACTTCATCCGCCTCTTGAAACCCAAATTCGTTGCACACTCAAACGGTCGACGTTGCAACTCCTCGATTAAAAGGATTCAGATACGATAATGGAAATATTGTACCGACAATAACCTTTTTCATACCGCGCGACTTATTCGCAGTAAATATACCCCTCGCCAATACCCTCCGACATCACTGGCCGGGCACTGAGGTAGACACCCCCCCCATCGTCACGAGTCGCACCGGCATCCCACACACATACACTATCGCAAGTCTCACATCGCTCATCACCCTACGCTCCGACCCCCTTGACAAAATTTTATCGAAGGCAAGAGCCCAAACCACACCAATCCTCTTCCAACTCCACAAACACATTGTGAAATGGTTGCACCACATGCCATTAATATATCGCCTCCTATCACGGACGCAAGCTCGCCTGACCTCACCCCCCCCCCCCCCCCCCCCCCCCCCCCCAACACACACACACCTATCCCCATTAGGCCGCCGCCAGCATGCTGCCCAACAACTTCCCCGGGGGGGGTTGGGGGGAAAGGAAAACCCTCAACACACTTCCAAGAGGTTGGACTCATGCGACAACGGTCTAGCCCCAACTAGCAATTTCCCTAGATGGCTTAGTTGGGAAGGCCGACAGAGAGAGCCGGTTGGCAACCGGTACATGTTGTAAATCGGTTTCATTTCCATTTTTGCTTTTTGGGTATGTATGTGCTTGTGCTAACCACACCCGCCCCACGCGTGGCACAGGTCGGGAACATGGCTTGTAACTCAGAGGGGATGAAGTATTGACAAAAAATCGACAAACCCCGCAAAATCGCCTCATTTGAGGTGAGCCGAATTCGACGGGTGTTGCTTGGCACTGCGGGTCAGATTGGCCGGAATATCTCCCGGAAATAAGATAAATGTGTGAGTGTTTAAACCCGTGAGTAGGTGCGTTCGGCGTGCATTGAAAAGGCCCGTCCAACAGTACGTGTTATAAAAAGGTTTGAGACCATTTGAGTAAGTTATGACTGTTTGAACATTGTGGTAGAACGCAACTTGCCCTTGACTAGGTTGTGCGCATGTCGGTGGTAAGTCTACATACGCGATTTCGTGCGTTTCCCCCACATCGGCCCGCCCAACATCCCCCGCCCCCCCCTCCGCCTCATCGCCTATGCATCATGTATGCGCGACCGTCGCACAACCATTCATATTGTGGCGCTTTGAGCCCGTTACTATTTTAGTCTAACCGGCACGGCGACTGTTTGAAGAGCGTGTCGCACGGGTGCGGGCGCGATAACCCCAAGTACACAAGCCCGGTAGTGCTCGAATTTGCCCCCGGTATTTGTCGGCGCAATCTATCTTAGAAGCCAAAACATTGCCTAGGACATCAGAAGATTTGTCAGTATAATCGACGCATTATTACATTTTTCACATGCGAAGGTGCGAGACCTTGCCCGAGCTTTTGTGGATGAGTGCACTTAACGCTTTTAATGCTACGTGCTCTATCCCTACTACTCATGATATGAATTATTCCTACAAGAAAAAGCAGCGGAGATATTCATCCAAAATTTTGTTGTGGACCCCATAGATATTCTTTCGCTTCATCGGATGCTGTGCCAACACGCACCACCGATAATGCGTGGATGGAAGCTTGGGACATATTATTTTGGCGGATGTTGCAACATTCATGGGAATCCCAATATGGTGTTAGACGGCTCGTTGGAAGATCATGGCGCCGTTAAGCCACCCACTCCAAGCATTTTTGGCACAACTTCTTTCTCAAAGTCTTACTTCGGCACATGGCTTCTTCAACAATGCAGGTATAGCAAGTCGTAGCTATTGGCCATTTGTTTAGCCTCCCCTTACAATGATTTGCTTGATGGTGATGCTGCTTGGTTCCTAGTGCTTGTTTAGCGCGTGGAGATACAAAGAGTAGTTCCTATAGACATGCGAGCGAAGCCACCGCTAGGCCATCGTCGGGCGCCACGCTTGTGAAATGATTTGTGTGCGACACCGGCCATGGCGACATTAAGTACATGCGACAAACCCGAAGGTAAAGTAATGTAAAAATGAATAACAAAAATCGGGTTAGGGGGATATATGGATCATCGTATTGACGGGTGCCACAATTGTCAAGAAATTATATGAAACAAGGTAAAGGGACAAATTAAGCGCCATTTTTCTGGAAATCAACGACGAAACATGCTCCATCGATCGGCCGTGGCGCATGTATTCGCTCGCTGAAGAAAAGGGCCGGTGCGTGCCAAAGGGGCGACGCTTACTTAAGCCCGCTATACGAAACTGGCAACCAACTACCACGCAGTAGCGATGCCTGTCCCTCAAGACACACGAAGAGCACCTGCTTCGTTATGCACGCACTGTTTGCGACGCGCAATGGACTTGGCGCGTGTCGAGATGGGTGGTGTCAACTGTCACCGCCTCACCCCGACGCTATATATCGTCTCACCCCTCCTTGCGCTCACCCCAGAGTCGCCGTACACAGAACCATTCACGATGCGTGCTCACAGACACCTCTCCAACTCCGACCTTGCCTACCAACATTTTTGTTACAGCACATTGCGCATGCATGCATGAGGCGCTGAAGACCTGCCTTCGAATCGTTCAGCAACCAAAAGGCGATCCATATGTGCAACTATGTGTCGAAATGTTATTGCACCACAAAAGAAACTGTCCGCTAGGAGGAACTTTGTTGCGAGGGAGTTTGATAATATGGTGGAAAAGAAACTAAGTTGGACGCATATACATCCGAATAGAATAGGCACAACGTCTGTTGCATAATTTCTTACATAATTTCTGAAGTCTCAATGTATACACCCGTGCAATGTTGCCTGGGGATCGCTATACGGATGTCACCGCTTCGATTGCAGTGTGTTGGCAGGTTCTGCACATATCCTGCCGCACACAGCCTCATGGAAAGACGACTGACGCATGAAGAACCTCCGATGGGATGGCATGGGCTGTCAAAGACGGGGCGGCTCGCGACGATGAGAGCCACAGGAGTGGGTGGAGAAAGGGGCCTTTGAAAGTAAAGACAACATTGTTAACATCTAAACTAATTTAGGACCAGACTCTACCCGAAAAAAATGACAGCAGAATTCCATATTAACATCTCCGCGAAATTCCCCCAACACTTTTTGACTGCCTTATATCCCCACGCAATGCTAATGAGTATTTTCCATAACATATGTCCATGGAGAAGTCCCTCTTCCTCCTTCTGTGTGCCGAGTGCTGGTGTGTGGCTATGTGTAACAGGTGGCTGGCCAAGGTGGTGTTTGTGTGTGTGTGTGTGTGTGTGTGTGTGTGTGTGGGTGTGTCGTGTGTGCTGCTATATGAGGCCCATCCCTCTGTTTAGAAGCGCTGCGTCGGTGTCGGAGAACACGCGCCCCGCTTCCGCCTTCAGCACCTCCCTTACCCCCTTGCGAACCTGGTTCAACCTGCAGCCACCCCGAGCAGGCCAATAAAATCAATAAAATCGCGACGATGGAAACGAGGCTCATTGGTGACTGGATTGGGAGTAGAGGGTTCAGGATATAGGCTATGGATGGAGGTTGAGTTATGAGCGGATGATGGATGGATGGATAAGAGGGTGTAGGGGTGGGTGGATGGTTAATTGTAAGAGAGGCAGTGGCAGGTGGGTGGATGGAGGCGATGCATTCGGGGATGGATGGGTGACTGGGTGAGCGTGTGAATGGAAAGGTGGTGGATGGAGGAAAAGGAGACGCGCGTCGTACCTCGCAGTGTTTTTCATCATAAGGTAGAGCATCAGGAAGCCCACAGCGACGATGGAGTACACCACCAGCGCCTGCAACCGACATAGCGCGTCTCATCATATCACTATCGCGCCATTAAAGGTGTCACGTCAGCAGGCCCGGAGCCGAGCAGTGGCTGTTCAAGGAGGACATGAATTTGAAAATAATTCGTTTGTTTGGAAAATCGCCCTCCGCGACAGTTGTCGCTCCGCTTAGTAAACCATGCACCGCCCGCCTATCGACTGGATAATTCGCGCTCTGTGAGAGGGTGGGATGGGTAGGAGAGGCAGGGAAGGGAGGGGCGGGTTCGCTTTTTTCGGCGAGCAGCGGCCGTCGCACCTGCAGCAGCACTCCGTCGTTTTGGGAGACGTAGCGGTGCGCGAAAAACAGCGCTCTCTCGCCCACGCTCACGCCCCCGAGGTCCCCTGTCGCCGTTTCTGGAGAGTGACCAGAGAAGGCAGCCTCCCGGTGCGCAAAATCAATACGCCCGCTACCCATTAATACCGGCCTCACAATCAGCCCCCTCAGTCCCGTGTCGACCCGTGGGTCGGTGCCGTCGATCCGACGACCAAAGTTTCGGGCGACGTTGCCTCCCACACACCACCGCCAGCCGCCGCTTTTGCTCCACGGTCCAACGCAGGCGCCAGCTGCCGTCGAGCGATTTGTGACAGTCGGGCTTTTGCCCTCTGAGCGGACGAGAAGTGTACAGTGCCGCTGAAGTGCGTTATCGTGATGGAGTTGGGCCGCTATATGACTGCGAATCGGCGCGAGCAGCGGCTGGAACACTGCTACGAATAACGGGTACTGGTACTTCATCAGCGACGACCGCGACTTGCTGCATATGATGCGCCGCGTCGTCGGCGACGCGCGTGATCATCATCACCCAGAAAAGCACGCCAAGGCGGGGTCACTCGTACACGTACCCGTACCTGAACCGCATTTGTTTATTTTTTTAATATGCGTATGTGTTCCGTTACCCCCCTTCCAAGATCGAAATTGATTTAATAAAACCATTTTCCTCGTATACGCCTTCGCGGAGGCTCCGCGGAGGCTCCGCGGGCCGCGGGGCGCAAGAGCGGGCCGCGGGCGTGAAAGCGCCTATTACCACTATCGTCGCCATGCCGTGAAGCGTTTAGCCCCCGACTCACAATTTTGCCACAACGAAAACCACAAGTTCCAGCACGTAGTATCTTTAGAATTTCTTATACATTCTTGGGGCGGTCGTATCATCGGACCCCGTTTCTTTTAACGCCATGCGTAGTGGAAGGAGCCTTGCCGCTCTCCTCATCGCGGCCTCGAGTTTGATGCTATCGGATATCACTCGACATTGTCCAGTGGGTGACACATGCCTGTATGTCGCCCTCGCTATCTATTTGATGGGCAAGACATCGACTAATCAAGAGCAAGCGGTCATGTACCACTTGATGTTCGTATACTCGAGTGCGCCCGTAGGAGTTATGCAAAACGACCCATAGCAACACGCGCGCCGCTCGCCTTGACCATTTTCCTCATTATTCATAGGGGAATATGGTATATTCTCCAGTTGTGTAGTTGACATAGGACTACCCTCTCTTGTGTTGTTGTGGAGGCGACAAGGAATGGGCGGCGGGATTTGTCGCTAGGGATCACAGGCGCGGGGAATCTATCGAGCTACAGGTCTTCGGGCATTCTGCGGAGAAATGAAAATCCCGAAAACATTAAGGAAACCCCGTCATGGTGAAAATAATCAAAAATAATGCTCTGTGAGGGGGGGGGGGGGGGGGGGGGGGGTCACAGAGCAATATTTTTATATTTTTCTGTTGAGACGTCACGTACCGCGGTCATACGAGTAAAGTACAGGTATCGGGACCTGAAAAATACGAGGAAAAGTATTTTATTAAATCAATTTCGATCTTGGAAGGGGGGTTAATCCTTATCAATAATACCACATGTTTGAGCGATGGCAAAAAAAAAATCACTAAAGCCGCTGTTCGAATAAGGGAGAAATGCGGGGGGAGAAATCAGCCCAAGTACTGCCGCCCGAGAAATAACGTACGGGTACCCGCAATTCGTACGGGTCTGTTCGAATGACAGATACCGGTCCGGCAGGAGAAATACAGTCTTGCGCGCATTAAAGTACAGGAGGCGCGAGGGCTTTGACTGCAGGCGAGCAAGTCCATGCGCGTCATTCCGCCGCCACCGCCAGCTCTTTAGCCAGACGCACCACCGCCCCACCGCATCCCGCCCTGCCATTGCCACTGCAAGTGCAATCCACGAGCTGCGGCAGCGAAGATGCGCCGCTTGTGTGCACTGTCGGCCGTCGGCTTTCTGATCGCCTACGTTCTACCGGTCGCCGCGGCAGCCGATGGAGACGACGCGGTGGACTTTGCAAACCTGGCGGCCGCTTCGAGCACAGGGGGGGCTCGGGTGGCGAGGTTGTGGGAGGGAATGGCCCGGGGGCGGCGAGAGCGAGGGCGATGGTGAGCAGCCGCTTCCTGTATGGCGCTCGATGGCGGGGCGCGACGGGTCGAGGGCGATGACATGACAGGGGATGTTAAAAGGTTAAGTACTAATCGTTATTTCTCCCGGCGGGAGAAATGTCGCTCCAGCGGGAGAAATAGGGGGTCATTTCTCCCGATTTGGCGCCGTTTCTCCCGCCGGGAGAAATAACGATTTCTCTTTTTAGTCGATATTTGTCATTCGAACATGGGTCGCTACAGTACCCGTACCGAGAAGTAGCGGTATTTCTCGTTTCTCCCTTATTCGAACAGTGGCTTAACACTTAATAACATGGTTTTCAAGATAGATATTATTAGGGCTTAATTACTGGTGCTATTAGGGCAAAATATAAACAAAACATATGTATGTACGATAGATACCTTTACATTAGCCAATTTAAAAAGATAATATAATTAGAATAGATACCATTTGATGTTTTCTTCTTTTCTGCTTGGCGGCCTCCACTGCTTTTTCTTGTAAGAAAAACATTGTATATATCTACACTAGCCAATAGTATAGAGGGCTGCTAGCCAATGTACCTGTACGACTCGGCTTGTTGCCCAAACCGCGGTCGTCCGCCACTGCGGGTACAATCGAGTGCGGCGGCTCTCGTTGTTACGCAGCTGCAGCAGCCGAGTCATACCTTTCCTCACCGTCACCAGCTGCTCGCCGCTTACAGAGCTAAGGCAAAAACCCAATACCGGGCAAGGCCGTTGGACATCTCGCGCGTGACGCGTGGGCCCAACCTCCCGAATTTCTTCTTTCCGGACGTCCGCCAGCAGCTGCGCGTGCTGACAGCACAGCTCAATAAGTAGCGAAGCACTACCTGAACATACTACCAAGCAACCGATAAGAAAGTGCGCCGTTGACCATTGGTTGACCAAGACGCCCCGGCAAGTCGTCGTCGCTCGTTAACAACGACAGGGAACATCGAGCCCGGGAAATATGCGGCGCGAGAAAATATTCGTGGGTGTGCGGCTTCGGCCGCTGAGTGAGGCCGAGGCGAACGCCAACGAGAGGACCTGCTGGGAGGTGCAGTCGGATGGCAAAACTCTGGCGTTCCGGCAGGGCGTCACAGCGGAGGCGCCCTCGGCCCACTCTGCTGCGGCCTCCCCGCTCCCCTCTGGCGTACTGGTCGATACAGCTGGGGGGGATGTCGTCTCTCGGAACCCTCCCCCCGTGGCCTTCGATGCCGCCTTTTCACCGCAAGCAAGTAACGAAGACGTGTACCGTGCCGCGGCCGCGGGACTCGTCGCTGGCGCGTGTGTCGGCTACAATGCCACAGTATTTGCGTACGGGCAAACGGGCAGCGGCAAGACACACACCATGGCCCCCCTGATGGCCTCCGCCTGTACTGACATCTTCGCGCATATAGACGCCAATCCTGAGCGCGAGTTTCTGCTCCGTGTTTCCGCGGTCGAAATTTATAACGAGGAAGTGCGCGACCTTCTAGGGCCGAGTTGGCCGAAAGGGCCGGGAGCTGTCGGAAAGGGCAACGCCTCAAACTTTGGGCCGCCGCTGAAGCTGCTGGACGACCAGGTGCGGGGCATAATCGCGGAGGGGCTGACAGAGGAGGGGGTGCGTAGCGTGGATCACCTGCACGCTATTCTCGCGACTGTACAGCAACGCCGTACTGTTCGCGACACCCGACTCAATGACAGCAGCTCCCGTAGCCATCTCATTGTCCGAGTGTGCACGGAAAGCCGCCCGAACGCCACCAGCGGCGTGACCAGCGCGTCTCACAACAATGGGGCCGCCATCATGACATCGACTCTAACCTTTGTTGACCTCGCTGGATCCGAGCGCTCGTTATCGGCCGGCGTCGACGACGGCGACCGTCGCCGCCAAGTGGAAGGCAGTCACATCAACCGAAGCTTGCTCACGCTGGGCACAGTCATTCGCCTGCTCGGCAGCGGCAAGAAGGGGCAGCACATTCGGTTCCGCGACTCCAAGCTCACGCGCATGCTGCAGCCTGCGCTGGGGGGTAACGCGCGCACGGCCATCATCTGCACCATCTCGCCCTCCCTTGGCCAGCTCGACAACACTCGCTCAACCATCAGCTTTGCTCAGCACGCCAAGCGCGTCACCACGCAGCCGCAGCTCAACCAGGTCATGGATTCTCAGACCCAGATTCGCCTACTTGAGGTATCTCCTCCTTTCCTCACTTCTTCATTTTACTATTTTTGTAATAAGACAGAACTGGCTATGTGGGTGTGGTCATTGCGACTGACGCACCGCATTGGCCGTAGGAGGAAATTTCCAACTTGAAAAATAAGCTGGCCTGCAAGAGCGCGCATGACTCCATCTCGGAGGAGAGCGGCACTGCATCGCAGCTGGCTGAGGAGCTGAGCGAGAAGGAGGAGCGCCTCCGGCTGACGGCGGTGCAGAAGGACGTGGCGGAGCGTCAACTGCGCAATCTTGAGAAACTCATCCTGCGAGCAGAGCCGGGACGGAAGCCCGACATGCGCGCCTCCTGGGCGCCTGAGAGCATGTCCAAAGCCACTCCCGAGGTCAGTCGCCAAGCCTCCCTCCTTACCTTGATCCCAATAGACCCCCCCCCCCCCCCCCCCCCCCCCCCCCCCCCTCACCTTGCGCATTGTCAGGACGTTGTCATTCTGCTTCGCAATGCCGTGGTCTGCAAGTATCACAATTACGGCTTTAGTGTTTTGAGGGAACCAACAACAAACTGTATTCTGGCAAAGCGACAACTGTGATATGCAGTACGCAGGCATTGCGATATGCACCGCAGTCACGCGATTTAATGCCCATTGCATAACTTTTCGTGTACACTTTCAACCTTTAGAGCTAGCAACTACCTTCAGTCGTGGTCAAGTAAGTCTGGAATATATCAGTCAATTAATGCAGCACGTCCCGCACTTTTCTTGTGCGCTGAAGTGAATGGGTGCGCGTGTTGCTCGCCGTTTTCAGAACCGCGGGAGCTTCGTTGGTGGTAGTCTGCTAGGCAACTTTGGTGGCGGTGCCAACCGCCGCCTCTCCGCCATCCAATCCCCTTACCAGTCAGCTGAGAAAATTCGCGCCAGCGGGTCCGTCACACCGGTGGATTGGCCCGGGATGCGAAACTCCTGGAACCCGGGCTCCTCCGTCTACGCGCCCACCCCCCGCATGTGAGTCCCCTCAACGCACCACTATTCAGCGCATCCAATAACAAACAGTACCTCGATCTTTCATTATTCTGATTTACTCATCCGTCCATTCATCTACTTAGGTGAAGTTGGAATTTAGCTTAAAGTCAATAGCCTTTGCATATGACGCACATATGAATCCCTTTCGTTTTGAAATCCAGTAAATTTTTCACTGACAGCCGGTCCGCCGTTCATATTTCCGGTGCGGGCAGGGGTGCCGGGATGGGCCGCAGTCGCCTGAACAATCAGCCTGGTCGGCGCGTGGGAGACGCGTCGGGCTTGCTTCTCCTAAACTGCTTCCTTTCGCCCGCAGTCGTGAAGCACCTCAAGGTCAGTTCCCTTTTTACTCATTTCATTATTGCCTGAGTGTGGTCAGCCGGGCGGCGATTAAATACGGCGGCTGTTGTCCCGTCCGATGAATTACTTAGACGGCGCCGACTGCATCGACTGTCGACGCGGCCGCGGGCGCCAAAGCGACAGCCGCAGCGGAGATCAGTCAGCTGGAGTCGCCTTCGGACGAGTCTGCACAGGCGGCGTTGGAGGCGCTCCAGGTGGGCCTTGTTCCCCGTCCTTTCCGATGACGAGATGCGTCGCTGTTGTGGTGGCTGCGTTGCTAACGGGCGCGCTATGTGCGCTGTGGACGCAGTCGGAGGTGCGGTGCATGAAGCAAACGCAAGGCGGCGCAGAGGACGCCATTAAGTTTCTTCAGGACGAGCTGCTGCGCATTGAGGAGGAGAAGGTGGGAGCTGTGACGCGGCTAGGTAGAATTTGGAAACAAGACGATTCGAAAAACGGAACGGAAATTACAGAGAAAAGAGAAATTCGCAAACTCGAACAAAATTATTCGCTTTGTTGATATTGAAATTGTATCTGAATGTGGGAGCCGTCTTTAGCTCTTGATGCGGCGTTGAAAACCGATATGGTAATTTTCATTTAGGACGGAGCCCGCTGCGTCTGCCCTCCGCATGTCTGCTGTTTCGTCGGCTAATTTGTGCTCGTGTGTTAAGGTGATCGGCGAGTTTTTGGATGCCACGAAAGAGGAGACCATCAGCGCACTGCGCACCGAGATTGAGCGGCTCAAGTCGGAGCAGGCGGCGGCGAAAGCGGCAGACTCGGCGCTGGCGAGCCTGAAGGAGAAGCTGCATGCGATGGGCGCGAGGTCGGAGGAGGGCGGGAATAGCAGCAGCGTGGAGGTGGGCAGCGTGGCGGATTTGGCGTTGGGGCCGGAAGATGCTGGTGCTACGCCTCCTAACGCGCACACGACGCGGAGCCCTCACGGGGTAGAAGGAGAGGGGCATGTGCTATTCAAGGTGAGAGAGGCTGCCTTTATCAAAGAAACGCATGAACCCTGGCGACTTACTACGCAGAATGACGTTTGGTATTCCCGGCTGACGACGTAATAGCGCTTTTTTGTAGCACAACTGTCGTGTTTAGGGCTTTGGATTTATGCGGTGGGCTTTGGGAATAACCACTCCATGTCACTACACTGATTTGATAGGGGCTCTGCACAAATGACGGGTTTCCGCTTTGCAGGCGAAAGCTTTTCTCAGCACCCTTTGATACCTCGACACATCGCATGATGTTGCTGGTCGATGCTATTCACGAATAGGGTTTAGCAGGATGAAACTGAAGGAGAGTGGGAGAGGTTGGTGGATGAATTGGGCAGACGAATTGGTTTGGTTTAGGGCATTGAAGGGCTCGTGATTTGTGTGAGCCAGGCTCCCTAGGACGACTCAGACATGGGGGCGTGATTGTCTGCGAGGACGCACCTTTTATTTAGGTAGCGGTGCACAAAGCGCGGTTGTTGAGAGTGTTTGTATTTTGATTTGGTGCAGACCACGCTGCGCAGCCCCTCCGCGTCGCCACAGCTCGACTCCCCTCGCGCCTCCATGTTTCTCGCAAGTGCGCGGATGTTTCACGGCAGCGGCGGTGGCGGTGGCCCCACCCCATCGCCTCTGGGCATCAGTAACCGCGCGAACAAGGAGAATGACGCGGAGGCGGCGATGGCGCTGCACAGTCCATCGGGCGGCGTCGGCACCGGACGCAGCGTTTCGGCCAGCGTAGCTACAGGCTTTCGGATGCACAAGCCAAAAAACTTGCAGGTCGGAGAAGGAGACAGCCCGGCGGTAACGCTGTACCGTGAAGAGCTCTGCAAAGTCAAGGCCTTCAAGGTGAGTTATAGTGTTGAGAGGGAGGAAGGAGAAGTAGAAGGGCGGGGGGCAGGCTTTACTCGCAGTTACTTGGCGTTGTCATCGGATTCACCCCGTATCTTTTACTAATCCCATCAGGCAGCGGCTGAGAAGGACCTGGAGCAGCTGCAGGAGTATTTGGAAGAACAGCGCGAGCAGGTGAGAGTGGGAAGACGATATGGTTACGTGGCTGCCAGTCACAAGCACATTAATGAATGCCGGATAGTTCAGCGCTAATTATGGTTGTGTGTGTGGTGATTGTAGGCGGAGCGGTTGGCCTGCCAGAAGAAGATGTTGTTGAATCAGGTGTTGAAACTGGAGTGGAAGTTGGAGGAGGCGGGTGAGGCGCAGGCGGATCTGTCGGAGCAGCTTGAGGCAGCTCACGGGCAGGCGGAGGCCGCGACGGAGCAGGTGAAGACGTTGGAGGTGCGTTTGAGTCGTCGTCATGAATCATTTTGGAGTGTGCAGAAGTATTAGCTCGTCAGCCCCCTACTGATTCGTGTTGTTATTCGTGACGCAGGCTGAGCTGCAGGAGTCGCGCGCGCTGGTGGCGGAGCTGCGTAAGTCGGCGGTCATGAGCGCCCCTATGACCCCAAGCGCGCCACCGAAGGTGCCACCGCTGGTACGCGTGCCTGCGGATGTGACCATGAGTATGGTGGACGGCACACGCGACGGCTGGGCTGCGCCAGCGACGGTGGGCTCGTTGCTTCCGAAGATTGTGGTGCTGTGGGAGGAGCTGTCGGTGCCGTTGCTGCACCGTTCGCGATTCTACAAAGCCTTCCGCGGCCGTGAGCTCTTTTATTACGAGGCTGAGCACCGACGACTGGAGCACACCGCTGCGCGTATCCGGGCTGCGGCGGACGGAACCCCGCGCACGAAAAGGAACTTTGACAAGTCGCAGCAAAAGGCGGAGCGCAAGCTGGAGTGGGAGAAGCAGTGGCTGGCGTCGCAGCTGAAGTGGTGCGGGAGTGCTCTAATTATTACTGTTGCATGGAATTGTTTGGTTTCCTTTCAGTACCGCCGGGTCTGAGTGACGGTGGCGTCCGTGCTGCCGTAGGGAGTATGAGGAAGAGGATCGCCTGAAGATCTTGGACGCGTGGGGTGTATCGAGGGATGTGAAAAAGCGCAAGGTGGAGCTGATGAGTAAAATTTGGTCTGGTGATATCACACAGGTGGGCTGTGGCCTGGCTGAAAATCAGTGCTACGCTTTCCGAAAGCTTTAGTGTGCGCATAAATCTGCTTTTTTAAATCCACAATTAATTTAACTAGTAATTATTGCTACTGCAGAGTGGGCGGCATCACGAAGGGATGGAGCGGTCAGCGGACTTGGTGCTGGAGCTGCACGGACAGGATGCGTCGGAAGGAATGTGGGAGATGGTGTTTGGGAGGGAGGCGGCGCCGGCGCGTAACGGCGGCGGTGTCGGACTCCCGATCGGATTTGAAAAGTCTATTATGCGCTCTTTTTCCACCAACGCGGTTACAAACACCATGAAGGCGGTGGTCAAGACGCCCATGCGCGCTCTCACGAAAAGCCCCGGCGGTTGGCTTACGCCGCGCAGCAAGTCACGCACGAAATTTCTATCAGCGCCCGGAACCCCCACGGCTGGCTCCGCTGTGGGCTCGCCTCGCCGCGACTTGTCTTCCATCGCCTAATTGTGGACGATAGAAAAGCTTCACATTCATCGTCGACGATATAGGTCCAGGCCAGATTTCCTGGGCTCTCGACCTTCCCTAGTATCGCAGTGCACTCCCGCTAGTCTAGCAGGCAGCAGGCTCATCCGTGTTGATGATTTAAGCGAGATGACACGTCTTCCTCTACACTGTCCCGCGTATGGCCACCTCTCGTGCCACTTTGACAGTCCATAAATTCATTTTTTCGTTGAGATTTTCACACACGGTGTGACGGGAGTGGCGCTACAAAATTCATCGAATACGTCTGTGACAATCACGGCGGTTCAGAGGCAGTCCCGCTGTCCCACTCGGTAGCGACATGCTCACAATCTCCCTTGTGCTGCAAGCCCGGCCTTAAAATGCGCTCATACAAGAAATTTGCTTTGTTTTCGCGGAAGCTGTGTCACTGCATAGGCTCTGTCGCCGTCTGTGGGCGTGTCAATTTGCTCAGATTGGCTTTTCGTGCTCTGCATATTCGTCGCAGATACGAACCGTCGCAGTTATTGTGCTAGCGCCATCACTCAGGATATTGCACTAAAGACCTAAGTAGGATTGTGTGCACAGAGGTACCCAAAACCTTAACGAGGCGAATACTAATATAAGGATTACCCGAATTTCGCGGGTATGGATCTTCGTCGACGGGTTTTAGGGTTTCGAGCATCTTTATGTCGGGTGAGCGCTCAACAACCGCTATGCTCATGGACCATATCCCCCGGTGCCCGTGCTCTTGGTATATCATTCAACTCTACGACCGTATTGTCCACGTGCTTGAAGAGTTCATGCTTGAAGCGGGGGCTACTAAGGGCCGGGACTTGCGGTTGGAAGTCCGCCGTATTCGGTCGGGAGCTTCACGTGATCGTCCTGGGGATGTGGTTTGGTTAAACTTCATGGCTCCGCACCGTCATCTTGTTGTTGATGTGACGGTTACAAGTGCTCGCACGAACACCAACGTTCCTCGTATAGGTGCTCGCCTTCCACTCCCTGGCAACCTTGCATTGGGAGCTCAGCAAGGCAAACTTGATGCGGACCTCCGCACTTCCGCTTTGCTTGGCACGCCTTCGGTTCAGTCGGCCCATGACTATTATCCCTTCGCCATGGAGGATGGGGGCCGGTTGGTGCCGATGGCGGCTGAGCTGGTCGATCGCTTGGCTGTTTTGGTGGCTGTTCGTCGCTTCCCTGGCATGGGGGCCGCTGACTCTCGTTCCTTGCGCTCTGACAGTTATGTCCGTATGCAGCATTTTGTTCGTCGATCTACTTCTCTTCCGTTTCGGCGTTTCTTGGGGGATGTGCGACGTGAATTCATGCAACGTCTTTCTGCTGCTCTTCATGGCACTCTGGGTTCTTATCTCCGCGACGCTTTTCAGGAGGGCAGTGCTGGTGCTGTGGCATGCCTTCCTGTTCCTCGGGCTGAGATTTTTTATTTTTTAATTATTTTTTTCCTCCTTTCTTCTTTTTTGCTTGGTGGCCTCCACTGCTTTTTCTTGTAAGCAATTTATAGCTGATTACCCGATGATTGAAGCCGCATTTCGCCAGGGATCATCGGTGCTTCGGACCTGCGAGGCGCCACGTCAACTCATGCTCTCCAGTCTGGAAACACTAATTCATCGCGAAAAGTACTGTAGTAAGGCATCACAAATTTGCCACGACCTCATTCTTATTTGCCACGACCTCATGCTTTTCATCTAAACCAGCAGCCTGCTGCCATCATGGGCGAGAAAATTAATGCGGGCTGGGCGGGCATCTCTACGGGTACAGGTAACTGTACCCTTGGATCTGTCCAGTCCGTGGGACTTGCTTCGACAGAATGTCAAGTGGTGTCGTTGCTTGCACAATTTTTGCAGCCGATCACATCAGAATTGCTTCACGACAGTGCCCCGACCTCAACGCCAAGCTCAGCTTCACAGAAAAGGGAGCATAAAAGGTGGAAGAATTTTCAGTGGCGGAGAAGGCTATGGCTTCGCGATTTTTCGTGCGAACGGCCGCGGCAGGTATGCACACGCACGCGAGCGATGGTGGTTGTGTCTGTCTAGTGCCATGAATACACAGTCAGCGAGTCAGCATTGACGCCATACTTTTCAGCAAAAATGATAAGACGGAACTACATACAGCGAACCTAATATGTGTAACACGTGGGAGAAAACACAGGCGCGGATCCAGTGTATGCCGTGTTTGGATCGACGGGTGGCATCGGGAAGGCGCTGGCCGCTAGACTGGTAGCACAGGAAGGCGCCAAGGTGCGCCCGCCCCGACCCACTTCCAAATCGGGAATTGTGACTTGTCAATGTCCGACAGTTTTCGACCGAAGTCCTTCAGTGGCCGCCTTCGCCCCTACGCGCGCCCAGCCTCCGAGTCTATGGATATCTTTGGATTTCAGACTGCGAAGGGACTGTACCGCATAATATTTTACTTCGAGACTCCTCGCATGTGCTGTCACTCCGCGCATCAGGTAGCGCTGATTGCTCGCAACGAGGAGAAGCTGGCCGCGCTGCAGGAGGAGCTGAGGGGCGCCACCGGCCGACCGCTAGACTCCTCCTCGTTCCTACCCCTCATCGCGGACGTGCTCCAGCCCAAGGAGGTACCGCTCGCCGGAGCTTCGAATCAGTCAGTTGGATATAGATCAGCGCAATAAGGCGCTTAATTGGGTAAAGTGTCGCGTTGCATTGTCGTTGAGACTCCGTACGGGATCTCGTGAGCGGCTTAGTGGCTGCGTCACTGCTGCGCCTTTGCAGGTGGACGCAAGCATAGCGGCGGTGGTCAAAGAGTTTGGGCGTGTCGACGGCGTCACAAACTGTGTCGGGTCAGTTCTACTCAAAGCCGCGCACACCACGACCGACAAAGAGGTGAGTTGCCACTCTCTCCCTCTCCTTGAATCAGCCGATCCTCGACAAAAAGGTCGTCCTCGAGGAGTAAACCGAATCATCACCGCGTAGGGTATGACAACTCGGGGCGACACAACCGTGTCGTTCCACGTTTAAGCTCCACCACGAACCCCCGCGCAGTTTACGGATGTGCTCAACACCAACCTCGTGTCTTGCTTCAACGTGCTGCGGCCCTCCGCCAAAGCGATGATGAAGTCCGGGGGCGGCTCCATTGTCTTTTGCTCCTCCGCAGGTCCGCGCCACCCGCCCTGCTCATCACACACACACACACACACACACACACACACACACACACACACACACCTCCTCCCCTTTTCCACTCGAATCACAAAGTAGCTCACGCCGACCTGACTTTGCGTGCAGTGGCTCGGCATGGCCTTATGAACCACGAGGCCATTGCTGCGGCCAAGGTAAAAGCTTATGTACCGTCAAGACGTCCACATTGCTCCCCAGCACATTGATTCAGCCGGCGTACTGGCCACGTTGGCATGCAATGCTGCACGTATCCGCCCCCCCTCAATTCACTGTCTTTCTCACAGGGGGGCGTGTCTAGTCTCGCGCTGAGCGCAGCCGCATCGTATGCACCGAAGGGCATCCGTGTCAACGTTGTCGCCCCCGGCCTGGTACTCCCCCAACCCGCTCCGTACTGACGAAAAGCACACCATTGTTCACTGCTAACGTTCACGTCCAGTTTTTGCTTTTTATTGACATGTACACTAATTAGTGACTGTGTCTGTTGCAAATCAGACTCGCACGCCCATGACCGACCGAATCACAGGGAGCGAGGCTGCGCTAAAGGCGTCCACTGCTCTGCACGCGCTTAAGCGCATCGGCGAGCCGGATGAGGTGGCTGCGGCGTTGGAGTTTCTGCTGCACCCCTCCAACTCCTTCATCACGGGGCAGGTGTTGGGCGTGGACGGCGGGCTGGGCTCGGTGCGTTCGGTCGGATAGGCGATAACCAGTGCTGTGGGTAATGGGCGAAGAAGGCCTTGCTCGCCCTCAGCCCATTCACCACCAAACGCCTCTCGTCTCTGGTTTTAACTCAGCCTCGAATATGAAACATACATTGCTTACATGTCGATTGCGGATGTGATTTGTTTTATTTATGACCCTACTGTACTCGGGATTTCTTTCCGGGCGCAATGTGTCATTCACTTGTAGCTCACTACAACTGATGCTCACAGTGTCTCATGCAATAACGCTACTCCGGTATGAGTGCCATCCCAGTTCGCCTGTCAGGCATAAATACCATCCGGCATCCATTGGGTTAATGCGGGGCTGCGTCTGTCGCCATCCTTCCTTCTGCACTTTCATCTGTAGGCACAGCCAAAGCAAGGCACCATTGGGTATAGAGCGTCATAGCGTGATGTCAATCGATGGCTTGGCATACACAATGACGTGCCATACCATACATGTACTTTCAAGTTGTGTCATTTCGAAACATGCCATATCATTTCGAGCCGGGTGTTATCAGCCCACCTTGTTCCATCCTGCCATGTCATATCACGGCGATCAGAACGTGTTGCGATGGCGTGGCAGGGTTTATGGGCCTACAAGCGTTTTAAGGTCTGGCTAATGAGTGGGCGGCATCGCGGACACATATGCGCACTCGGCTGGGAGGTACCGATGTAAGGCTGCAGGACGAAGCATATTTTGCGATGCTGTGAATCAGTGCACTTTACAACCTTACTACCAGGAAATAATTAGCAATACCAGGGGGCCGGGAGCACGGGGCAGGTGTTGCCCCTGGGCAATTACTACTGTTATGTCCATCCACCCTCATAATATTTTCTTCCCTCAAGTGACCGGCTTACCCAAAAGCACATATTGCTGTCATACGTGCTTAGCCTCCTCGACGATTTTACGAAAGGATGTGCGGGTCGGGGAGGTATGAAGAGCCGGGAGGCTTGTGGCCGAGGTGCAGTTCAATCACTGCACTTGGAAGGGCTGAAAGAGTCAGGGTGAGGGCAGCAGGGTGAGCAGCATCGGGCAGTGGTCGCTCCCTAAAAAGCCCTTTGCCTCGGGCCCACGGCCTAGGATCTGCGCGTCGGCCACCCGCACCATCAACTCCTCCGAAACCAACAGGTGGTCGATCCGCATACCCTGAGGACAACACGCACGGATCAGCACCAGTGATTCTGCTAATGAGCTGACCTCGTTCGGGCGGCAACCAGGATAGGGTGGCGCCATAACTGCGTGTTGCAGATATTGCTGTTCATGTGGGATAGATAGAATATCACGTCAACTTAATGCACACTATGTGTGTGTTACTAACGTGGAAGGCAAAACACACTCAGGGATGCGTCGGGCAGATTAGGGTAATGCGTATGCACACCTTGCCGTAGTAGCGCCCCCGCTCTGCGATATCCGAGCCCCGACTCCCGCGCCAGCTGAAGTGCGGGCCCGCGGCGAATGCTGCTTGCTCCATGTTGAACTCGCTTCCAGCCTTACGTCTATACGCGTCCTTCGAGGCACAGTAACAGACGGAAAGGAACGACATCTCAGGCTAGGTCGTCGGGAGAAAAACCCATCGCGCTGATGGGTACGACAAATTTACGAAGCACACCCCCAGTAATCGCCCATTCCATGCATGCACGCGGACAGTTAATGCGCGGGTGGATGAATGTGTCTTTTCTTGTGAAGAGTCGCACTGATTAATACTGCTGACTTCAATAATGATGCCTGTATTGGTAACGCGAAAGCAAGTTAGTTAAAACAAGAGATAGCCAACTGTAGAAGCTGAAGAAACAATCAGTCGCTGTAGCTCTTCGCGACAACACCTTCAGCAGCAAATCGATGTCATCCAAGCGCCGTTTTATAGCGAAAAAACTTTCGACCCCTTAATATTAGAACCCCTTCATCGAAAAATTCAATACTGCAAAGTAAGAATGGGAACAAAAGGCAATTAACCAATGCAACACATGCAAATATTAGAAGGGAAAGGGGCAGAAGAACGGAAATAAGGGCAAGTGCTATTTCTGTATTAGTCGTTTGCTCGCGTGTGTGATTTTTGTGTGTAGGTGTGTGAACTAGCGTGTGTGTGTGGAAGTGTGACTGTCTAAGATTGGTGGGGGGAGCAAAGTAAGAGAAGAGAGAGAGAGAGAGAGAGAGAGAGAGAGAGAGAGAGAGAGAGAGAGAGAGAGAGAGAGAGAGAGAGAGCGAGAGAGCAAGAGAGAGAGGGGAGACAGAGTGTTTGTCTGTGCGCGCGCGTGTGCGTGTGAGCGTTTGTGTGTGTGTGTGTGTGTGTGTGTGTGTGTGTGTGTGTGTGTGTGTGTGTGTGTGTGTGCTTCTGTGTGTGTGCGTGCGGACGAAGATAACTGGTTCGCTTCGGTAAATTTTAAGGGGAGGGAGGGGGGGGGGGGGGGGGGGGGGGGGGGGGGGGGGGGCTACCACTAGGCCTCCCTGGTCCAGCATAAGGAAGAAGCGCCGGCGTTCGTTATTGGTACACCCGGGCTGGCCGCGGTCATCGGGGTTCTCAGCCGGCGCAGGCCTCGGCCCACCGCCTCGACCGTTCTCCTCTGGCGCTCTGGTCCTGAAAAACTCGGGGTGGCTGAGGTCGATGTCCTGCCCAACAGCCCCAAACCAGAATTAGTCCGGACGACGACGCGACGGCAATCCGGGGCGCACAGTGAACGCACAGCGCCTCTCAATCTATGCCCCCGTCATACTTTATACTCAAAAGGCCAAATAAACTCAATTCACTCGCCATAAATACTTCGATGCAGTTAAAACACGAATTCGCACTCAATTCGCATAAAATCAAGGAAAATGCAGTTCTTAGAGACTAATGTACTAAAAAACGCAATTGCGACAAACGCATGTAAAGCATTACTAGAAGCCTATAGTTATGCCTGAATGCCAGACACAGACACACACAGACACACACACACGCACAGTTTTTCGTGAATCAATACGCGGTAGGACGGACAAACTAGAGGGAGTGATGCGTTTCGTGTGTATGTAGAGGTTCGCCTTTGTGCGTCTTACACTTACCTCTGGCGCGACATTGAGATCGCCCACATACACCACCGCCCGCCCTCCCTCGCGTCGCCGTCGCAGGAACTCGGTCACCTGAGCGTCCCACTGCCGCCGCCGCTCAAATGATGAGGGCGTCCACCTGCGCACCCGGCAGACTCTCACCCAACCCTCCGGTGTCCCTCCTCACTCCCCACCACTTCGCCTCCCGGGCAGAAGACATAACCCTAATAAGCCCAACAAGCATGAGACCCATTTTTTCTTTAGGTCCAAGTCTGCCCGTATTGCATCTTGTTTTCGAAAGTCAACACCTTTGAAAACTGGGGTGCTTTTTCTTCATTGCGTGCGCGGTTGTGGGTTAAATGCGGACATGCATTATCAAAATTCAGAGCAGTCGAGGTCGATGGAGGCGTCCATTTGTGACACAGTCATAAAACGGTGCTTGCTGCAAACCCATTATAAAAAGGAGGGGAACATGGGGGGGGGAGTCACCCGTTGTTCGGTGAATAGGTGGCCAGCAGATCAAAAGTCTCGAACTGCAGGCAGCGCAACATTCAAGCTGAGCTGGTGCATGCAGTGGACGCACATGGTAACAGTGAAAATAATAGTGCGCTGTTGCTTCTGGCAGAGTCACGAGGCTGGCGGCGTTTCGGGTTAAGGGGTTTCCCTTTCCCAAAACGCTACTGCTCCTCAGGTGTCCGCAGACAAAAAAATAAAACAAAGGAATCCATTACAATATGTCCATGCCATTCATATGAAGTGAGTTTCTTATATCTATTATAAAATAACTATTCAACATATAGTCAAAATAAAAAGAAGCGACTTTCAAAAACGACGACTCGGAAAAGACTGCGATGAGGGGAGGCAAAGTGAAGGCAAAAAGTATCAAAGCACTTCGCTGTGAGGTTAGAAGATACTTGCGGGTGCTGCCTAGGAGGCGGCTCGATACCTCGGCAAAAATAACTCTGCCGTCCGTGTGGTGCTGTCCCTGCGGCGCGCCCTCCTTCAGCGAGTAGCGCACACGCATTGGTCGACACGGTCGGCGCACGAGAAGCGCGGAGCCTGCGTACTTCCAGTCCGCCAGCGAGTAAAACACCTGAGCGCGACAAGAATCCGCTAATCGACATCAGTCGTTCTCGATGAAATTGGAAAACAACGCTACCGCCGGTGGACTGCTACAGCAGATCCTTACAGCAGTGGTGTCCATTTTTTAAAGCAGTACCATCCATTTATTCTTGGCTGTATTTTCTCAAGGGCTGACGTCCGAACATTTACATAGCGAAAAACAAATGAAACGACACGAGTGCAAACAGACCAGAAAGAGACAATATCTACCGAGTCGAAATGCATAGCGCCGTGCTCAATGCAGCATCGATGGGACGGAAGAAAACGAATGCATGTCCATAGCCACAGTTTTGATCATTGAAAATACGGACTGGAAATAATAATAAATAACGACAATGAATATTTGATACAGTGCCAATATGATATTCAGCACGTTAAAGCGCTGCAACAGCGAGGCTTCAGCACCTCGTAGTTGGCCAGTTCTTTACTCCGGAGTAGCTTCCCCACCATCTCCGCGTCTTTTCTACCGGTGGGTGTGTTGGTATTGGGAACGGTGCGCGATCGCGGCTGTCCGTCTCCCTTTTTGGCGCCTTTCGGTGCGCTCGCCGGCATCCGCACTTCCTGTATCGCCACCACGTCCGGCTGATTGGCCCACAGCATTGCCTGAAGCTCTGCCACTTGCTGCGCGCTTTGAGCCCTAGCTCGCACACATTAAAACCCCGCGATCAAAACACACTCCGCAACATACTCTAGATGCCAGTCACCGGAGTGGGCGAACTGTTGGAGACTATGTTCTAATCAGATTTTCAACTCTAGATCTGTTGCTTGTTGAAAGAATGCCTCTGTGTTGCGTGGTTGCGAGGATCGACGGCAGACCTGCAAGTCAGGCCATTGCAGTTCCAGGTCATCAGCGTGCGTGGCTCCGGCGCCGCTGACTCTTGGGCGCCGTTGCCCTCACGCTCAGCCTCGTCCTCAACCCGTGGCGTCTTATTGCTATCCAGACCGCTGCCGCCTCCCTCGCCATCCGCCGGCCGCTTATTCAGAAACTTAAGCATCGCTACAGACTCCTGCCTTCTCAAAAAAACAGTGGCACTTTTCAGTGTCCAAAGTTGAGTGGGCTGCTACACGTATTGAGGTAACAGCGAGTAAGTGCACCCGGTCTCGAGTTCTGGCGGACTGCAGCGACCTGGTGAGCTTCGCTGTTTTACGTGATCTGCGCCTTGCCCTGCGGGCGTTGCAAGGGAATGCGTTTGGATTACAAAATATGAGGAATTATCCCCCGAAATTTACTTACATGTGGAGATGACAGCAGACGCCTTTTCATTCTCACTCCCGTACAGGTAAGGTACTCTCTTTTCGAATGCATTAATTAAAAGTGCTGAGCAGCAGACGAATCTGCTCGCTCCCGCTCTAAAGCTCGTACCACAGCAAGTGGCAGCACCGTCTCCGCCTCCAATAGTCGTAATAACTTTGGTTAGTCACTACACAACGGCCACGTCCTCTGCTGGTGCTCGGAAGTCTCACTTGGGACTTCGCTGTTCTCTCTGCGATGTTCTGCTCATCCGTGTCACCTGTTCGGCCCTCAGTGCATCGCTATGACACTGACAGTCGCCTTGCGGGGACCTTTGGACATTTCGCAGCCCACTACTGTCACTCGTCTCCGCCGACTTTACAACAGCGATCGCGAAAGATCGGGCGTCTACGACAACAGCAGCGACTTTCTGCCTCCGCGCTGCGAGTGTCGGACGAAGAGGGCTATTCCTCTGTCAGGGACGAATTGACGGGGGCTGAGCTCTCTCGCCGTTTTGTGGACGTTCTCGCTGCCATTCGCTCTCGTCATGCCGACCCTCAGTCGGCGGCAGCGCTGGAGGAACACGGGCGCACCGTTCTCGGCCTGCTTCGGACGAGGCTGCCTGATCTCGACCTGAATCGATGTATGCGCAGGTCGTCCCCTCTTCATGGCTTTGGGCTGTTCGCGCGTCGGGACCTGGCCGAGGGGGAGCTGATCACGCTGTATCCTGGTGATGCGCTGCTCAGGCGAGTTGCCCCTTACTTGAAAATAAGACAAATTTAAATACACCAGAATACACCAAACAAAAGAACATATGAATTTACCTAAATCAGTGGTTGTTAGGCAAGTCCGTGCACGCCCTATCCTCCATCGTGACTTGACATCATTGACCTTGATATACCACTGTTCACGTTAATATTAACAGCAAGGTGAGTGCAAAAGAGCATTCCCATGACATGCCACCATATTAGTGCATACGCACCCATTTGCGCGCGCCCAAGCACACACACACACACACACACACACACACACATACACACGCGCGCGCACATGCGCGCACACACTCACATACACAGACACACGTACTAAGGCTCGCAAAGCACACACACCCACACACACACAAAAAAGCTCACCCACCCACCCATCCAGACACACACTCACACTCTCACAAATAGACACACACACACACACACACACACACAGCGAGACACAACCACGCAAACAAAACGCACAGCACATACACCCACACACTACATACAAACAGAGACATACACACACGTAGCCACGCCCACCTACGCCCACTCATCCACGCACATACACACACACACACTCTCTCTCTCTCTTTCTTACTCACACCCACTCACCCACCCACACACACGCCCACTCACGCACACGCACCCACGCACGCACGCACCCACACCCACACCCACACTTGCGCACACACATACGCACACACACACACACACACACACACACACACACACACACACACACACATCCAAGGATACCCGCACATACTCACATCCCCTCCCCTCTCCTCCCCTCCTCCCCCCCCCCCCCCCCCCCCCGCCCCCCACACACACTCACACACACATACCCAAATTTACACTGACATTCATCCCCCCTCCCCCATTCGCACAGCTACACACACACACACACACACACACACACACACACACTCAAATACCACACACGTCCGTGCACACACATACGCACAAGCGCAACACACGCGCATACGCACAAGCACAGCATACACACACACACACACACACACACACACACACACAACACACACATAACTCATCCATTCACACACACACGCACGCACCTATTAATTCTCAAGTGATCATGCAAGCTTTGATGTTTCCCCCAACGTGCTTAATATTACCCTACTATCTCCATTTATGAAAAAAAACTCATCCGTAATTAGCATCCGTTTTACCATTATTTGTTTCGTGCCACATGTGCACACCACTACAGCCACCCTCCCTGTGTCACCACTCCCAAACCACTATCCATTATATGCACGTAAGCCCATCATTGCCAATATACCTACTCGATCACACTCGATTAGTTATTACATCTTCCTGTCGGTCAATCATACCTCGGCAAGTTCCCTCCTTCCCCTCCGTCATTTCGCCTCACCAATTATAGACAGCATGGAACCCCCCCCCCCCAAGCCCTCTTCTCAGCACCCTTCATCCCTTTTTGCCATGTGCCTCGGTATATGTAGACTCATGCCCCCCCAACAAATTTCCTCACATTATGACCCCGCTCACCCACCCACCCATAGTGCCACACGGTCTAGCCCCAAAATACCAACCCCTAGCCACTTAAACGTCCTAATCCTTTCAATAAAACTATTTCCCCAGCCCCACATGCACACATTGTCGTGCTTCGTGCCTTGCGGTATGTGAATTAGTCCACTGTGTCCCCCACATCAACGCTCTCAATTCGATCAATTGATCCCGAATGATGTGCCCAATGATCTCGCCATCCTTTAACCCCCCCCCCCCCCCCCCCCCCCCCCCCCCCCCCCCCCCCTCCTCTCTCTGCCACTCTCAGGTGGGGACCGGGGGGGCCGGGACCCGTTGGTAGCCCGCTCTCCGCACAGTTTGGGCAGCACGTCGACCACAAGGAGCAAGCCACGCCTGAGTTGTTCCTCCGCCAAAGCAACGCACGGGACTACGAGGTCGCGGTGCACAAGCGGCTGTCGATCGTGGGCGACCCGTTGGGGCGGGTGGACAACCCTGCTTACCTCGGTCACCTCGCCAACGACGCGGCTTGCCTGATGGCAGCGGACGCCGCGGCGCGCACGGCGTACTCGAGCGACTCGGCCCACGGCGCCAACGCGGCGCACTTCGGAATCGAGGGCTGTCACTTTGGGACGTTTGCCACCCGCGCGATCTCGGCGGGGGAGGAGGTGCTTGTGTCTTACGGGGAGGGCTATTGGCTGTCACGGCTAAAGCAATCCGAGGGGGGTGGCCACACTATCCCCACCGACGCGAAGCGCACGAAACCGGCGGAGCGGAAGCTGAAAAAGGGGCGCAGGAAGCTAAAAGGGAAGCGGTAAGTGAGTGAGTGAACGCTTAGCGTAACGGAGCGGAATGTCTTAACCCATATGAATGTTTTGCGCGCCAGATTTTGTTTATCACCCTATCATGTGGGTAGCGGCGGCCTCGGTGTGGACACATGTGTCTACTACTAAAAGGAGAGGAGCCTTGCGGGTGGTGGAAGTGGTGTCGACTCATGGAAGGCCGTTGATTTTGCGTTGCGTTGGGCCGTGGTGGGTCGCTCTAGCTCATTGGTGAGTGTGTGTATGTTTGTTGTCCTTGCATGATTCACCCATGACCCCGTTCCTCGTGCCGCCGCATTGACCACCTACCTTCTTTTCGCGTGTGTTGAGCAAAGTTGAGCTATGTTTCGGGCAGGCGACACATGCGAAGTGGAAGTTACATGCGCTACATACCCCCCCCCTATGTTCTATGTTTGAAATCGATTTCCAACATGTCAGTTTAAGATTCTCGCCTAACCATATGTGGGGTAGCGGTCTCTCTAATCCATCTTCTCCGAAACTGTGGGGTGTTTTCCTCACACCTCGGGAGCATTTCAAATTGCGAAGAAGCTCGCGTGTGTGCGGGATGCACCGAGCCTGCGTGTTAGTTACCGTGTCGCCTGCGGCGCGGGAGATGTTGAGGAAGTTTTTTTCTTATTTTGTGAATGCTCTTGGACCTCATGCTCAACCTAGTTCGGCCGCATCCACCCATCCAACCCCAAAACTCTATTCTCCAATGCTTTAATTTTCCTTCTCTCGCCATTAGTCATGGTACTCGGGCTCCTTTGGCGTTATATGTCGAAGCAATTGCGCGCCGCGATGGATTCGAAAGGCTCGACTATCCAAAATTTGATCAAGATGATGAGTGATGGCGATGATGATAAGAAAGGAAGCCTCATGTCAATGGAAACGATGTTGCTTCCACGCGAAGTTAAGCGTATTGATGAGGTACAGAGTAGAGAGCAACATGCCATTGTTGGACTTCTTTGCCCAATGAGTAGAATACCTAAATTAGGTGGAAAGGGGGATGATACGGCAAGTAGTAAGAGGCAATGCGGACGTGTACCGCTGCAATTACCTAATTGTATGTGTGCATGTGATCCATTCGACTTAGTGTAAATGGCGGTAGATGTAATGCGTGCGATCGTGGCACGAGCGGCTTGCACAAGAAAATTTACTAGTAAAAACATGTAGTAGTTCCTCTTCAGTAATACTACTAAATGGTGGCCGTGAATGAAATTCGAATGGTCGCGGCAACATCGCGTCAATTGACGTACTTGTTAATGGGCACTTTGCAAGATGTACATAATGTTCGCAATGTGCGCGGTGCTTCATCTCCAAATACGTGTGCAGTAGCAGAACAAGAGCCTGTATATCAGGCATTGTTGTGGTAAGTCCATGTCAGGTTTCCTTTTCTATTTTTGATGTTTGCTCTTCTGAGTCCATCTTCGCTTTCGAGTTCGGGAACATCATTATGCTTCAGCATCCGAATTACACGAATTGCCTTGCCCCCAAAACACATGAGCCACAAGGAGCTTGTTGGAAAGTTGAAGCGTACCAATCAACATGTCGAATTACGAATAGATGAGGCAGGGCGAAATTCGATGCACACTTATCAATAACAATGCCAAAACGATATTTATAGAAACGTTAGTATCCATTTGAAAAATTCGCACCAACATTTCACACCGCCGTTGTCGGAGACCATCCATGTGATTGTCTGCGACCTCGGCGGAATTTCGTTGGTGTGTAAATAGCTACCTGATCATGCGAATCTCTGGTATTGATCAAACTCAAAAAACCACGAAGATTGAGCGCCGCATTAGCCATGCAGAATACTACAAACGTTCAATCTAGCAACACACGCATGGACCGCACACGTAAATAACAAGTCCGAGGGTATGAAATGAGTGTATGTCGGCCGTTCACTTGCCCGTGCTTTAGTGTGCCCATGGTCCATACGATATCTTTGTCTACATGAGGCCCGGATGATTGTTTGCACATTCACCAACTTCGATATGAAACGCTTCACGCATCCCATTACATCAGTGAAGCACAATAAAACCTATTTGCACAGTATCGGTGTCGCTTTGTTGACTGGGCGCAATGTGACTGTTTAATAAAAGAAAATTCAATGGAGACACAAGGCGGGTACCACGCGACGAGTACACGATGTGATATTAGTTCCAACACGAAGATATATTATGTCCGAATGTTATGGGCATGTACCGTATCTCTACTATGTTGCCCATAGTATTATTAACACGCGAATGCAATCGTAGGGAACTATGCGCCCGGCTATCTTACTTAAATTGTTTTAGCCCAGCCCATGCGTTTTTAGCATGAAGTCGTTTCCCTATAATATAGGCGAGTCTCTATCGCAAAAGCTAATAAGCCTATCCAGAGTTATCATAAGCTACTGCATCCATAGCAAACTTATACCCGCGTAAGACATCAGGCATTTGGCTCAGTTCAAAATACATCAGATTAGAGGTAATAAGTCATTGACACATGGTTGATAGTTTTTACCACAGCTGAAGTTGCCCAATATTACCATGGTAGTGCCATCGACGTGCCATTTTGTGACATCGATATAGACATGATGGTGGTAGTAGTCCTACCATCAATGACATGTCACATACCGGGTACCAAATTCTATATAATATAGTATCAAATTTTAAACCGGTGTGCTGATATGTTCTAGATTGTCTATTTGTGGCTCTAGTCATAATCTCGGCCCGAACCAAAAACCCTATTTTCTAAAAACTTTATGACTTGTGCTTTCACCGACATGTGAGAGCCTACATATTCATTTCAAAGGCAAGGGCGTCGCAGAAAAAAAATCGCAGCTTCACATGTTGCAGTGTTTTGCGGTGGTGATATCGAGAATGTGATGCCGATGATTACTAGAAGGCCACAAAGCATCATCCATTTTTTCGACGCTGTTGGTTAACAATGTGGCTTAGTGTGCCGAAGGCCCGGGTTAGAGACCCGTCAGGGGCAAGATTCCGGTACATAGGCGCACCACGGTCTAAGATGAGCCTCAACTTCCACACTATAGCGGTCCAAACACAAGTCAACGTGCGCTACAAGCCAACGTCCGCCCCGAACACACCTTCACCTGCTTGGAATGGGCTATCACCACTATACTATCACCGCTAGGGCTGTTATCAATAGACTATTACCGCTGTCATCACTAGAGCCACTTGTTTCGACTAGTATGGTAGGTATGATGCTTGGTCTATCGCCACTTATGTGGCTGCTCGGAGGACATCGCGCACATTTTTAGGTGCAAACAAACTTCCTTCTTTACATATCCGGTAATAATGACTTGGGAAAGTATTAAAGATCCGCGAGAAAACCCAACTTCCCCGTGGGTTCCGCCATAAAAGTCTATGCGTTGGGCCGGCGTCCGGCCGTTACAAACACGCACCGCCACCGACTCGACCGTAGTCGAACCCTCAACTCGACCATTACCTCGCCTTCCTATCTCCTTTGCTCGCCCTCATGTGTTTTGACGCAGCTCGGCGTCTTCGCTCGCCTCTCCAAGCCGCCACCCGACCGGAACAATCCGCGTTCGACTCCCCGATCCCGCTCATGCTGCTCACTCATCCCCCTTTGCCTGAAAAAAAATCTGCTCAACACACTCGCCATTAACCCCTCCCGTTGCGCTAAGTCCAACTCTAATAACGCCAGTTCACCTCACACAAAGTCCAAAAGCCATTTGACCTCCCTGCTCGAAGATACGGCCGAATGACTGCCCAACGGCACCCGACCGGTGTCACTTACAAGCTTAATTACCGTCGACCCTCCCGCCGATCTTGCGACCCGCACCACCGGACTTCGCTCATATTCTCTCACTAAGAACCGGCGGCTCTTGACGGCCTTCTGCCCCCCCCCCCCCCCCTCTACCCGCCTCCGAGGTTAGTACAACAATCGACAAACCCGTAGAGCAAGAAGCTCTCCTAAGAACATGGTCGAGGTCATAGATCGCCCCCACGTGGGACTATGGCCGCACCCACACCCGCTACTCTTCCCGCTCATGCCGACTAGTAGCTAAAACTAATGTAATGATCTGACGAGAACGACCCGCCTCATATTGTGGGACCAACCCTCGACTCACATATTGAACCGACACCGGCCCCGGCCGGGCCGGAGAACCTCCCACCGACAGACCCAACTCCACTTACATCGTGGATTGTAAGGTGCTACTTTGGTTAGGCTAGGTTTATTGAACCATGTAGACACGGTTAGTGTGGAAGATAACTCACGCAAACGTAGTTACAGTCACGGTCACGCAAACAGGACAGTCACAGAGACAACCAGCCTACATGCGTGGTTTCGGGATAACCGAAGTGTCAGAGTTGTAGCCTAGCGACAACTCTGTACCGAGTCAAACATTTTATCGGTATGTCCGATCTAGACATGTACTAATCATATCTAGAGTAGCTTACAGTAGCTATCTGCAACTAATACTTATACGGTATTACTTACAACACTCCCCCTGAAGGTAGCTACGGGATAAAGCGTTGCATTGGGTCTTGTCCTCCAAGGATTGCACTTCGGTGTCTTGTTAGTGCAGGTCCTGGGAGGGGTTTGGTGAGCATGTCAGCCACCAATTGGTCAGTGGGGAGGTACCGCAACTTGATGGTTCCATGCTCCATGTGGTCTTCGAGGAAGTGCCACTTCAGACCGATGTGCTTAGTCTTCTCGCTGACCAAGGCATTCTGGGAGTATGCAATGGCGCTTTGGTTGTCCTCCCAGATGGTGGTGGTTTCGGTGATGGGGGAGTTGAAGATTTCCCCCAGGAGTTGTCGGAGGTGGAGTCCCTCCTTGGTGGCGTCAGCCGCAGAGTAGTACTCGGCTTCACACGTGGATTGAGCCACACAAGTCTGTTGTTTGGACTTGTAACTGATGGGCCCGCGTCCGAGGGTGAAGAGATAGCCGGAGCGAGACTTGCGGGTGTTGCTGTCGTTGGCCATGTCCGCGTCGGCAAAGCCTGTGAGTTGGAGGCTGTGGTCCATGCCCCCCCCCCCAACGTCAGGCGCATGTCGATGGTGCCATGAGGGTAGCGGAGAACCTTTTTCAGAGCCTGCAGGTGTGCCTCCGTGGGTGAGGCTTGGGCGGAGCCGAGGATGCTCAACGCCGTGGAGACATCCGGGCGCGTGCAGACGGCTGCGTATTGGAGGCTGCTCAAGAGGCTGGGGTAGACGTCCTTGACCACACCGGTGAGAGAGGGCGAGGTCATGTGCGCGAGGCCGGCGAGAAATCCCGGGTCCATGGGAAGTGACGACGGCTTAGAGTCAGACATGCCGTACTTGGCGAGTATGTCGCGCAGGTACTTGGATTGGTCCAACGAGATGGTGCGCGTGGAGCGGTCGCGGGTACTGTGCATGCCGAGGAGTTGGGAGAAGTCACCGAGGTCCTTGATCTTGAATCGTGCTCCGAGTTGAGCTTTGAACGATGCGAGCCAAGTGGCATCATTGCATGCTGCGGGAATGTCATCGACGTACAGGGCGATCATGGCGAAAACGTGGCCGGTGCGGTAGATGTAGATGCACGGGTCGGAGACGCATTGTTGCCATCCATGGTCGACGAGCCATGCACGAAGTTGCATGTTGAACTCGCGGGGGGGACTTTTTGAGGCCGTATAGGCAACGCTTGAGGTGACACACTTTGGACGTGCCATCGTTGAAGCCGAGGGGCTGGCGGATGTACACGTCTTCCCGGATGGGAGCGTAGAGAAAAGCAGTGTCGATGTCAAGCTGGCAAAGTTCAAGGTCGCGAGCGGCTGCGATGGTCAGGGAGAGACGCATGCTGGCCATGCGGATGACTGAGGAGAACGTCTCTGTGTAGTCCAGTCCAGCGCGTTGGTTGCACCCCTTGGCGACGAACCGCGCTTTGAAGCGGGAGACGTCGCCGGCGGAATCTGTCTTGACTTTGAAGATCCACATGTTGTTAACGACCATTCGGCCCGGGGGGAGGTCCACAAGTTCCCATGTGCCGTTGGCGATGAGGGAGGAATACTCTTGCTGCATCGTTGCTTGCCACTGGGGGGCTTGGGCGCTGTCCAACGCAGCCCGGCAGGATTTCGGTTCCACACACTCCCGGGCGGAGAGGAGGGCGACGGCAGTAGGGGACGTGCCTGCAGGTGTGTGCGTGGGACCCGTGATAAGGTCGGGAACGTGAGGGTGCTCAAATATGTCCTCTTGATCTTTGCCTTGTTCAGGATCACAACACGCCGTGACGAGGGTCGGGGGGTAGTCGGACAAGTGGGCAACCATATCGCCGCATCGAATGGAGTTTGAGCGGAGCCGAGCATGGCGAGGGGCGACGGGTGGGGGGGGAAGGTGTGTTGGTAACGTGAGGTCAATGGGGTGGGATAGGGGTGAGGCTGCGGGTACGTCTGCCGAAGAGTCGGTGATGAGCGAGTCGACGGAGGGTTGTGTGCCGAAGCCTGGGGTGTCTTCTTAAAAGACAACATGGACGGAAGTGGTGATGCGACGCGTGTCCGGGTTGTAGACACGGTACCCGGGTGCGTCAGGGGGATAGCCCACCATGACGCCGCGAAATGCTTTTTCACTGAGTTTCCGACGTTGTTTGTCGGGCACATTGGCGAAAACGGCGCAGCCGAAGACGCGGAACTTGGAGGCGTCGGACACAGACGACGTAAGGAATGTGAGGGGGACGCCACCATTGGGTCCGACTGAGCGATTGTACGTGCGGTTGCGAAGGTACACAACAGTGCTGACAACGCACGGCCACATGGAGTTGGGAACGGCCATGTTGTGGAGCATCCCCGACGCATTGTCCCGGATAGTGCGCCAAGGACGTTCGGCTTTGCCGAGCATGTGGTGGGCGTATGTCACACCGACGCCGAGGTGTGCGCACATCCGGCGAGTGACAGCAGTGTCAAACACAGAGTCGGAGTCAAACTTGAGGACTAGTGCGAACGCGCCCGACTGGGAGTGATGGCGGGCATGCAAGTGTTTGATGTCCAAGAGGATTGTTTCCAACTCCGAGCATGCGGCGTCTTTAGACTTAAGGAACCGCACCCACATGTAGTTTGTGTGGTGGTCGATGACGAGCAAGCAGTAGCGGAGGCCATGTGGGGAGGGGACATTGACCGGTCCCAAGAGATCAGCGGACATGTCGAGGATCCGCAACCGCACATGTACACCGGTACATGTTGTATATCATTTCATAAATAGTAGGCGCAACGATAACGTTATTGTTGTAAAGAGTGATTAAGATAGCCGTTGCCATGTTTGTTCGCACTTCGTATACATGGCGGCTGAGCTGGACGATCGATTGACTATTTTGGTAGCAATCATTCGTCGCATTTATTGGTGACAGTTATGGCGCCCGCCGGCGGCGCAACGGCGGCGGCCCCGGAGAGGGGTGCGCTCCCAAGCCCGTCGGCACTCACCCCACCTCCTCGTGGTGGGTGCTCGTAACCCTATAGCCGTGCGAGGCTTGGCACGGTTAGGGGCTAGGCCGGGTGAAATCTGGCGGCTGCGATCCGCGGATCATAAGTTGTCGGGAAGCCTCGGTACGAAGGGCTTGTAAAACATTATATGTACGCTAGCGTCAAGATCTCTCGCTCGGCTTGTCCGATATTTCTTTTCAAGGCTGGATACTCCCCGTATACTCTCATGTCTACGGGCCGGACATGTGTATCAAGGGTTGTTTGGCCGCGAAGAGGGTACGGACGGATCTGAGTTGGCGGCAGGCGTTGGAGAAGGCGGCGGACATCTTGGAAGGAGCGCTTGGGAAGGGCGCTCGTTGACAGCCGACCAACCATGTAGCACTCGAGTCTCGCTTGGGGGCGAGGCGAGATAGAGACTACGCATGCCGGTGGAGGGTCGCAGCCGGAGGAGCGACACAGTCTAGCGGCGGAGGTCCACAAGATCAACCGCCGCCGGAAAAAACCTGGTACGAAGGGTTTTCGAATGAATGATTCCGTACCCACCAAGCCACCATCTTTTGCGGAGCGGCGACTCGATTCTTGTGTTCGACCAGCCCCTCCCCTAGTCGGTACCATGTCATCGACAAGCTGCCTCAAGCATTGTGCATAGGGTTAACGTAGCGGCACACTGCTCGTATAGGCGCCCCCCTAACAATGTAATCCCCCGGGGGAGGGTACGGCCGGCCACAACGCGATCAGACATGAGTTGGAAAACATACGGCGAAGGACATGGGACATGAGAAACACTCAGGCACCGTGGCGGGAGCGACAACTGGACTCCATATGAGGCTTAGGAATTTCTTCTTTCCATTCCCCGAATGAGGAAGGAAGACTAGGCTACGTGGCTAGTTGCGAGGGGAGGAGCAACGATTACCTCGGACGGGGTAGTGTGCGTGGATCGATAAGGGACCGTCGACGATCATAGCGAGGTTTTTTTTTTCGCCTGCCTTCCCCCATCCCCCCCCCCCCCCCCCCCCCCCCCCCCCCCCCCCCCCAAATCCGGCACGGCCGGAGTCGCACAGGAGCAGAGGTCATGTAGGCCCGCATCGAAACGCACAAGTTGACCAACTTGGAAGATCAGCGCCCCCGGCGCAGCTTGAGCATGCCGCGTATCGTGGAGAATAGCGACATTTTATATTTCATACTTGTATGAATACATTACTTATTTACATGTATGTTTTAGACGGTATCCTACCGCCATTGGAGATTAGTGGTTATTTACGGTCTAGCCCCAGCTTGAGTCCTAATTTGGCATAGCATGGAGTGCATAGAGACAGCAACCGGTTTCAGCCGGTATTGTTGTAAGCAATTTCGTTTCATTGGGGACTGCTGTTCGGACTCTCGATCTGTGCCCACGTGCAGCACTTGTTCGTCGGTCAGCTTATGTCGCTCCCTTTCGCCGGCTTTTTGGAGATGCGCTTAGGGAATATATGCAACGTCTCTTTGTCGTTCTTCATGGTCCCTTGGATTCCTATCTCCGATATGTGTTGCATGAGGGCAATGCTGTTGTTGTTGCTTACCTTCGTGTCCCCCGGACTTGGTCGTGCGGAGTTTCCCCGTTCTTCTCTCCCTTGCTTGGTGCCTTTCACTTTTCTTTGCAACAGTAACGAGTGTACCATATTTACGGCGGCGCGTACGTACATATGTACCCCGTGCTGCTCTGTAGCTGTGATGACGCGTGATGGTGATGGCGCAAAATTGCTGTCGTAATTTGTCGAAATTTGTCCGTGAAATTACCAGTCGTGCGTCCGGCCGCGCAGCACACCAGCCTCTCCTGCTGGCGGGATAAAAAACTAATAAGGTTTTAATATCGAGGATTTCTGTAAGAAATCATCATTGCCGCTACAGCGAAATTAAGCCATACCGAATTTACGGATGAAAAAACTATGAACAGGCTCTCCAATAATATTACATGGATTACTAGCTAGAATAAATATTTGTTTAGTAAAGATAGAGGATTACCAGTATCACGCTAAGGAGGGCAGTGCTGGTGCTGTTGCATGCCTTCCCGTTCCTCGGGCTTAGCAGTTTTCTTCCTCTTTTCTTCTTTTTGCTTGGTGGCCTCCACTGCTCTTTCTTGTAAGATATTATATAGTATCATGCTGAGTATTATATGGTCAGATTGATTTGAATCTAGAGGTTTGCATATCTAATTCCACGTGTACGGGACAGTAACTCTAGCGGTTACTGTTACCATTAATATCGGCGAGTCTCACTTGCAGAGCAACCACCTTGCCCGAGCAGTTAGATGCAGCCAACGACCAACGACTTCCCCAACGGTCAGCTCTAGCTAGCCCGTGCCTTATAAGCCGTAGCTAGCCACGAGCCTAGGCACTCTCTGCTTTCGCGCTGAGCCAATCTAGGCTTCGCGCGAATGCAGTCTCGACTCTAGTAGTCGAGCAGGGTGTCAGTTTTACCTTTTCGTCCCATGCGCACTCGAGCGTCACGCGACACTTCCCCTCGTTCAGCTACGCAGTTCCCCAATATGCAGCCTGAGCAGTCTACATCCGCCGCAGCGGCCGACCCTCACGCTACCTCACTCGAACAACGCACAGCCGAACATATTCGTACGGCAGTGTTGGCATCAGAACAACGGATTACTGAGCAGTTTTTGGCGGCTAACGCTGCCTTACTCGCCCAGCTCCAGCAGACGACAGCCACACATGCAACTACAAATCAACAGCAGTCCATTCCCCCCGACGCGACCACATCGACGGAGGGTGGTAAGGAGGCCCCCGAGCCACCTATCGACCTGCTCGAAGACGAACCCGACCCCTCCGCGGCCGATTTCGTCGACTTCACCTACTACGGCGAAGTCATCCCAGCCGGCCTCGAACGTCCCCCTCGAGACGTCGAGGAGCCGCGTCTGTGGACTCTCACGGACGACACCGCCCGCGCTCTAAGCGACAAACGCACCCAAGCGGCCTACGACGAGTACCTACACATCGGGTGCTATGCCTTCTTCGACAGCTGCGCCAACGCGGCAATTGGCGAGGCTTTGGACACGCTGTCGCAAGGCCCACCTTTATCGACAGAGCAGGCGGCAGCGATTGCCCTCATCCGAGCGGGTCATCGCACCCACACAGCGACGGAGGAGGCCGCCCGTACTAGATTGGGCTTCCTCCGCCTCACCAAGGGCGGACAAACGAGCACGGATGCGGACCGCGTCTTTGCCGAACTGGCCCACGAGCGCTTCTGCCGACCGCGCCCTACCGCGGTCTCCGGCACATTGGATGCGCTTCGCCAAGCGTTCGTCGACCGCACGCTGGAAGTCAGCCTACACGCCGCCAGCAAGGCCGCCGCCGGAGCTGCCTTCGCAAAAGTCACACCGGACAGGCCTCCCGGCCCCGATGCGCGAGCCCGCAAGGCCGCCGCCGACAAACGCAAAGCCGCTGCAGCAGCGGCAGCAGCAGCCCGCGCTACCCCGCCGCTCAAGCCGACCGACCCGGCTAAACCCTCGGCCAAGAAATGACGGTGTGGCCCGCCGCGCCGATTCCTGCTCCCCGACGTCTTCCTACATGCGCCACCGCGTGCGTCGAAGATGGCGGGAGTGGGAGCGCATCGGCGCGAGCGGCCAAGTCCTAAACTGGATCCGCCATGGCGTCCGCGTGAAGTTCAAACACGGCCTACGCCCCAAGCCCTTCAACCACGGCATCTCCATGCTAGACGCGACGCCGGCCCAACTCGAGTTTCTAAACTCGGAGCTTCCCCGCTTCGAGGCTTGCGGTGCTTGTGAGCGAGCAGACAACCCTCGCTACGTTTCCCGGATGTTTTTAGTTCCAAAACCCGGATGCAACCAATGGCGTTTGATTATCGACCTTCGAGAACTCAACCGTTATTGTTCGACCTTCACCATGACGTGCGAGACGCTCAAGCACCTACGTCACCTCTCGCGTCCGGGCGACTACTTCGTCTCCCTCGACCTCGCCGACGGGTACTACACCCTTGGCATCCGGGAGGAAGACCGAGACTTCTTCACGGTCAACTACCGCGGCACGCTATGGCGCCTAGCATGCCTTCCCATGGGCTGGTCGGGATCGGCTTACTACTTTTGCAAACTCACACAAGTGTTCACAAACCACCTACGTCGCCCCCCGCCTCCGGTGTCAGCGGCTACGCTTCTCCACAGTCGCCGCCCTACCAAGCGCTTCCTCAGAAACGCGCGATGGCGTGGGACCCGACTACTCCCCTACATGGACGACTTCCTTTTCTCGCCGACTCCAACACCGACGCCCTCCTACTGCGACAGCGCGTCCAAGCCCTACTCGACAGCCTCGGCCTCGAACGCAACCCCAAGAAAGGCGTTTGGACACCTACTCAAGTGGGCGACCATTTGGGATTAACGGTGGACCTCCATCACGGCATGTTTCGCGCCCCGCCCGCAAAACTTCACCAGCTCGCGCAACAAGCCTCATCCCTACTCGGCCGAGCCGCGTCCAACGCCCGATGGCTGCCTACACGCCAACTTGCGGCTTTCGCCGGAAAGGCGCAGTTCCTCTACCTCGCAATCGCCCCGCGCGCTTCTTTTTGCGCGAGCTCCACAACGTGTTAGCCACACGGGTTGGGTGGGGCGGACGCGTCCGCCTCACCCACCAACTACGCCGAGACCTCGAGTGGTGGCGCACGGTCCCCACTCAACACAACGGCCGGTCAATCTACAAGCCAATCGAGACCGCCTACCTCCACGCCAACTCGAGCGACTACGGTTGGGGTGCCGTTCTAAACGAGGACTCCAACTATCAAGCCCGTGGCTTTTGGAGCGCTACCGACCGCCATCAACACATTACGTGGAAGGAACTTCGAGCGGTGCGACACGCGGTGGAATCTTTCCTACCACAACTCTGAGGCCGGCAAGTCCTCCTACACGAGGACAACACGGCAGTGGTCGCCGCCCTCACCAAGCTCACCTCACGCTCGCCCGCCATGATGGTCGTGTTGGAGTTTGGAAGGTATGGTTACACGGGATGTCTAGCCGGCCCCGCTAGGGGGCCAGCAGTGGGGACAAAGGAAGTGAAAGGAGAGAGATGGCGGCCGGCAAAGGCACCGGCAAGGCCGGCCGACCGCCACTAACGGGGAAATAGAGTACCGCTATTAGTACAACACTAAGTACTAAGATAAGGACTAGCTACCTTGTACATAAGCACTAGGTAATGCAATGCTAGTTCTAACACTCCCCCTCAAGGTAGCTTAGGTCTTGTCGTCGCCCTTGCTTGTCTTGAAGGAAGGAGTCATCTTGGTCGTAGGCGTTGTTCTGGTAGCGGTATCTCAGGCCGGGTAGGTGACGCTACAGGTGCTCACAGGAACGGGATGCTACCGGCGAGTTGCCGACAATAAACTGGTCCAAATGTACTGCTTAATATACTAGTCTGACATGTAGCGGGAAAACCGTCCACGGGCGAATTAGCTATCGCGTGAGAGCGACCTGCGAGTGCGGGGAAAAGCCAACAGGGCTGCCACAAGCGTGTAGGCACTCGGAAAGAATAGTCGGGCGCTATCGTGTCGACTCCCCCCCCTTCGCCGTGGGCAAGGTTAGAACCTCGCTTTGTCACATGAGCGTTGCGGCGTTGCCTCGGGAAAAAACAAAAACAGTACTATTTAAAGTACGCGCGGGCCGAATTTTCGCGAATCGGTTTGAATTTGATTTTGAAACCAGATCCGGTCGATAGCATCGGTGAGCTGTGAGCAGGGTGGTGTAGACAACCAACCTAGGGCGGCCATATGTGACCATGGGCGGCTGGTGTCGGTAGTGGTAGTTCAAGCGAGTATCTGGGTTGCACGCTCTTCTCCTTGGGTGGCGGAGGCGGTACTGCTAGCCTAGGGCGGCCACGGGGGACCTTGGGCGGCTAGCGTCGGTGTTGACTTCATAGCGAGTATCTGGGTTGCACGCTCTTCTCCTACTTGGGGCTGCCGTATTTCGGAGGTCTGACTATCCCGGGTAACGTTGTGGGGGGCCCATAACCTGTTGGAGTTTGGAAGGTATGGTTACACGGGATGTCTAGCCGGCCCCGCTAGGGGGCCAGCAGTGGGGACAAAGGAAGTGAAAGGAGAGAGATGGCGGCCGGCAAAGGCACCGGCAAGGCCGGCCGACCGCCACTAACGGGGAAATAGAGTACCGCTATTAGTACAACACTAAGTACTAAGATAAGGACTAGCTACCTTGTACATAAGCACTAGGTAATGCAATGCTAGTTCTAACAGGTCGAACTCCGACGCCTATGGTACCTCCTCGACAGCAACGACATCAACATCCGGCCGCGCTACATCCGCTCGGCGGCCAACATATGGGCCGACGCGCTAAGCCGCGAGTTGGATTGCGAGGTCTGGCAGCTCAACCCCCGTGTTTTCGCCCACCTTCAACGCCGGTGGGGGCCTCACACAATCGACCGTTTCGCGTCTATGCTCAACGCGCAGCTGCCACGCTTCAACGCCCGCTGGCGGGACCTCCTGTGCGAGGACGTCGACAGCCTCCGCCTCTCCGACGACGCATGGCGCCGCGAAAACAACTACTGCAACCCTCCCTGATCTGCCCTCCCTGCCCTCGCCGCCAAACTCGCCCAAGCTCAAGCCTCGGCCACTGTCATCGCGCCCTTTTGGCCCAACAAACCGTGGTACCACGCGTTCGCTCGATTGGCCACCGAAACTCTACACTTCCCAGCGGCGCGCGACCTATTCTTTCCCGGCAGGCGCGGCAAGCCCGAGGGGGTCGGGCCTCCCGCGTGAAGCATCGTGGCCTTTCGTCTCTAACCCCTTCGTGGCTCTACACCCGACGCGGAGCGATTGGACGGGCGCTTCGCCCGCAACAATTAAATGCCCCATGTACAGCGCGTGCCGCCTCTGCGTACAGGACCGCCCCGCTACGGCCTACGCCTCGAAGCAGCACCGGCGCCCTGGTCCGCCGATCTGGCTGAAACTTTCCGAGACCTCCTAGGAACTGACAAGCTGGGGGTTACAGCGGTCGCTCTACTCAGCAACTCCCTAGCGCCCTCTACGCACTCGAGCTACAACAGCGCACTGCGGCAATTTTTTATTTTCTGTACACATGAAAATATCGCCCCCCTACAGGCCACTCCCGCTACCATGGTACGCTACACCGCGTGGTTAGCCCTGCTCGGCACGGTCGCCGCTAGCTCCATGCAACCCTACTTCTCAGCAGTCAACAAGTTCTTTCGAGACCACCAGCGCCAGCCTATTGCGGTGGGCGACCTCCTGGCGGACGCCAGACGTGGCCTCGAAATGCTGCAACACCGCCTAATCCCCGCCACTACGCGCCTCCATGTACCCGCGCCCGTCGCCCTCAGCATCCTACAGGCCGCCGACACCCTACGCCTCACCCTACCGTGGACACCTGCTGCGCTCCCCCAACTGCAACGTTTCAGAGCTTGCCTCGCTGTGTGCGTCAATTACACCTTTTTTCTGCCGAGCAGAGACTGGCCCCCGCTGCTAGACCGGCGACCTCATCGTCGACAGACCTTCGCAGCAAATCTGTCTGTTCGTAAGGAAATCTAAAGGCGACCAGCGCCGCGACGCCAGCGAAAAACAGGTTATCGCTATCCCGGTCGCCGCCAACCCCGTCCTGGCAGACCTGCTCGACTACTACACGGAACACCGCGCGACATTCTGCACTAAATTCTACAACAGGCCACCCCCGCTCGCTTTCTGGAGTTTCTCACCTTCTAAAACGTCCGCCGATTGGGGTGCCGCGTCCACCATCTCCGCCTGGCTCTCCCTCGCCCTCCTCACGGTCAACTCGTCCGCGCCCGCCGGCTTTAAATGGACATCGCACACCCTACGGAAAGGCGCGGCGTCCGCTGCCATCTGCATCGGCGCGCCCCTCCCCGTAATCAAATATATGGGTGGCTGGGCCAAAAACAGCTCTGTGACCGAAGGCAAATATATTGACCCAACCATGACCCCTACACATGCTGCTTGGCGGTTCTTCGGCTGGCTCACTCCGTCCCCCCCGCAGCACTAATTTTGGCTGTGCAAGCCTTTGGCTTTAGGTTACTGGCAAAACGTGCCCTAGGGTAAATGGTCAGATTGATTTGAATATAGAGGTTTGCATATCTAATTCCATGTGTACGGGACAGTAACTCTAGCGGTTACTGTTACCGTTAATATCGGCGCGTCTCACCTGCAGAGCAACCACCTTGCCCGAGCAGTTAGACGCAGCCAACGACCAACGACTTCCCCAACGGTCAGCTCTAGCTAGCCCGTGCCTTATAAGCCGTAGCTAGCCACGAGCCTAGGCACTCTCTGCTTTCGCGCTCAGCCAATCTAGGCTTCGCGCAAACCCACCCACCCATCCCTATAAATCCTGCGCTAATCGACCCCCAGGCCCTGTCTGTGGGTATTTTTGGCCAAATTGTAAGCAAGCTGACATCTTTGGCAAAAACGTGCCTTAGGGTAACACCTATTAATATAAAACGACATGTTTTTACATAGCGATACAAATAATCTACTGCTAAAAATTTGCATCGCTAAATAAAATATCGTCAGTTTAGCGATGCACATCGATACTACGGGTACGTGTACCTGTACATTGATCGCAAATTTGCAACATCCTATACCATACAGGGTACCATACAGGTGCAGGTGCTAGGTTGATGACGAACGTGAGGGGGTAGTGCCACCTGCGTTCGTTCGGTACATCAGTCGTGGCCCAATTCGTCTCTGTCGGCCCAGATGGCCGCAGTTTGCAATCAGAGTTAACCGCAACCAAACGGAATGACACTGTCGCTACGCTTCCTCCTGAAACCACACGCAGCCCTCCACAAAAGCATCACTCCGGTCGTCTTTCCCCGTCGTACCTTCCGAACCCCTTCTCACCTCCGCGCTGTCGCCCGGCGGCGTCCTCTGACGCGCGCGATGTCCGCTGCGTCATTCGACCAAGCCTTTGAAGACATCAAGGCGGGTGGGTCGCTGAGATGGAAACAAGGCGAGCTGGTGCGAGACTGGGAGATGCAACATGCAAACATCGAGCGATTCGTTAAGCCGAATTCGGAACGTCGAGTGTTGGTGCCCCTGGCAGGCGACTGTGCTTACGTGAAACACGGCTGGGAGGCTGGCTTCCACATGACGGCTGTCGAGTGGAGTACAGTGGCCGTGTCAATGCTACGGAAGCAGTTCGAGTCCGCCGGAGTCACCTTCAGTGTTTCCACCGATGCAGTGGGGAAAGGAAGCACGGTATATGAAGGCGAACGGATACGCCTGGTGGTGGCGAGCTGGGAGGCTTACGCCGCGGTCGCGGAGGAAGAGAGCTTTGACGTCATTTTCGATAAAGACGCTTTTGGATACCTCGGTGTCCAAAAGGGCGGACCCTACGCTGCGAAGCTGTGCGAGCTGCTCAAGCCAGGCGGTCACGTGTACCTGGAGGTCAAGAATCGAAAGGATGGCGGCGCTGGAGGGCCGCCCTTTCACATCTCGACAGCAGATATCAAGGGCGCTTTCGGAGCGCGTGGCACTCCCATCGTGCACGACTTCGGTGTCCAGCCGGCGGACTACGGGACGGCGATGATACAGGTAGCGTTCATGCTAAGAAAGGAGGAAACTGCCTAGTTATGCAAGCACAGGTCGCTGAAAACAAATTTTCCTCCCGGCGGCCAGCGACGTGATACGAGCAGTGTCGCTCTGAATCAAACAAGGCTACCCTTGGACCGGGCTGTGTCCGTCTACTGCATAGTCGACTTCGTTCTGACGGTGCAACGCACCCCAATTACGTAACGCCGTAACTGTTTACGCGGCCTTTGCCCTCCCTTCATTTCCGAGCGACCATCCATTACGATGCGCCTCGGATATGGCGATCTGATCCCGCTCCTTGTAAGACAACTCAGGAGTCAGAGTGGCGTTATTTTTTTTTGTAAGATATGTATCCCCCCTCTGCGAAATGGTTTGCGAAGTGATTTCGAAAGAAAAAATCGTTATTTATGGAGTTATTATTTTCCATAACCATCGCTACGGTGTTAACGGGAGAATGTGTAACCACTCTAAACACACTGCGAGCAGCTCGGCATCAGTGCTGACCGGGCATAATTAAGAAACACTTCAGGACTCAGAGTTTGATTACATGAATGGCTGAGCGTCGTAAGGTATCCTTGACGCGCGTCATCCCCTCAGCGACGATCGGTATTCCATACTTACCCGTCCTCGATAGCGATATACGGTGAATATGATATAGCGCTACGTTAAAATCGCTATCTTTCTGCCGCTCTTCGTGGCACTCTGGGTTCCTATCTCCGCGACGCTTTGCAGGAGGGCAGTGCTGACGCTGTGGCATGCCTTCCTGTTCCTCAGGCTTAGGTTTTCCCCTATTTTCTTCTTTTTGCTTGGTGGTCTCCGCTGCGTCTACTTCTTGTAAGAATTTGATAGTAAAATCGATTTAGTCCGGCGATGAACGAATATGCTGTGGATATGCGCTGGGTGATTCTGATAGCGATGTGTTTGACCCCTATAAAACTCGTACGTATTGCGAGAGAATCGGATATCGATATCTCTAATGATTTTACAGGTACGGGTATATATATCGCTAATTGTGATATGGTGGCGGAAACCACTGATGGTGCCACATACAGCAGACGTCGGAGGGCTGCGGGGCACAGATCTCTCCGTCCAGCAACGGCGCTCACCACCAGCTTTTGTTGCAACCGAAGTCGTGTTACCCCTGCTTCCCTGTGCTACAATGCTGCGAAACGGATGGAAGAGTGTAGCGTGTCTGGCTCGTGTTGGTTTGGCTCCTCGCCGCTCATGCGGCCTCGCAACCTTGCCGCACAGAGTAGGAGCATACGAGCGGGCCAGGTCGCCAGCAACACCAACGGTAGATTCAGACGAGCGACAAGGTGCCAGAAACAAAGAATTTTGGCCCTCACTCTTGTTTGCGACTCTTGCTGCCTCGTCCACCATCGGCTCGCGGGTGGACATGAGTGCATGGGAGGTGCGTCTACAGCGGAAAGGGACGTCGAAGCCTCGTCCGATAGAATCGCGGATAGGGAATGAGTGGACCCTCATGTCGAGTTTCACTCAGCGGAAGAAGGCAGTCTCAAAATCTTCTTCACAAGAGTCGCACGAGGTACGGTACTTATGCTATGCTCTTTCCCTACCCGCGGGTGCTTCCCCGATCTTCGAATCTACTTTGCAACTGTGTGTACGTACCAAGCGCCCTTCTCGAGTTGACCCCGCCGCACCTCCGCTGACCACACGCGGCACTATTCACGCTAACAGAAAATCAGGCGAGAGCCAGCGGAATAGTGGTGCGTGTCGGGTAGGCTCCCACCCCGCCATCGTGTTCACGCACATATTTCTAACCGAGAGGGAGCAAGAACACTCGCGCTGCATTCGAGCACTATGTGTTGGGGTGCTCATGGTCAACACGAGAAATCAATACGTGGTCATGTCCGCGGGTGAGCCTGGGTATGGGGCTCTTGGGGGCGCGCCATGCTGGCGCGACGGACTCTCATCTCTTCTCTGACGTCAAAGGTGAGCTCTAGTATTTTATTCTGTTTATACTTCGCGGGCAGGGCTTTCACGCGGTAGCGATTACAGTCGGGCCTTGCGAAAGAATGCCAGACCCGGACTGCCTCTCCCGTGATTTGTCGTTGCGATGCTGATTATCAACGAGCACGCATGGTGCACGCAAACGATCAATGGGAGGAGATGGGTTACGTGTTTTAATTCATCGTGTTCATTGAATCTACGTCTTCCTTCCATGCACACACACACACACCCCCCCCCCCCCCATTATGCTCGCTGTAACACACCGACACATACCATCTCGTGCTCTCTCTCTCTCTCTCACACACACACACTCACGCACTCACACATGTACACACTGTTGCGCTTCCCCGTCTCTCTCGCTGTCACAATACACACAGCGAGACAGCTTTTCAATAATTAATTGTTGCACAGGCAGACATACATCTATTTATGCACTCTGAGGTATAATATATCATATTCCTTGGTAAAACATATACACGACTGTCACACACGGACACATTCTCTCTCTCTCTTTCTCTCTCTCTCTCTCTCTCTCTCTCTCTCTCTCTCTGTCCCTCCCTCCCTCCCTCCCTCCCTTCCTCCCTCTCTATCTCTCACACACACACACACACACGCACGCAGACACACACACACACACTCTCTCTCTCTCTCTCTCTCTCTCTCTCTCTCTCTCTCTCTCTCTCTCTCTCTCTCTCTCTCTCTCTCTCTCATATACACATAGTCACACTTTTCCAGAAACGTACAGTATATCCCCCCCCCCCCCCCCCAACACACACACACTCACTGTCACTATCACACACAGCCCCCCTTACGCACAAAGACACGAATCGTCATAATCGTCCACACACACACACACACACACACACACACATACAGTCACTCAACCTCTCACACACATGAATGCCGCAAACAACTACACACACTTCCGCACGTTCTTCCTTTCTTATTCACGCATGTAAGCACACTGTTAACGCACATACTATCACTGATAAGCACAGCAATACATATATATATATACTCTCTGAATTTGAAGCAAGCATATAAGCACATTGTTAACACTCACTCTCTTAATTTGATACACCCGCATACTCTCTCGATCTCTCCCTCTTCCCCTTTCTCCCCCCTCTGACATACAGACTCCCCCTCCCTGCCTCTTTCTCTCCGTCAGTGTCCCTCTTTGATATTCACACAGGCTCTCCCTTTCCCTCTATTACACACACGCACACACTCCCTCACTAGTTCGCAGTCTTTATCCCCCCCGCCTCTATCTCTTTCCCTCTCCCTCATCTCTTTTCCTCTGTTTCCCTCCCACCCCCCTCTCCCCTTTCCATTTTACACCTATACACACAATTGAAAGTGCACATTCACGGCATTCATATATCACCTAGTGTTGCACAGACGCACGCTTCCAAACACACATACGTGCATTTGCTCATACGATGTTGAGGCACAACGTCGCATGGTTCGATGACGTTATTACACGCACAAAAGTATGCAAGCGCGCCCGAACTCGGAGACGCGCAAACTAATGCATTCTGCCCCACAGTTATCGTGTTAAGCATTGTTACCGTACGCAGTGGAGCGCCGTTATATTCGATTTCTTACATGCCACGCTTTACAGTTTTGCTAATGGTATCGCCAGCGACAGCAAATAATCCTCGCTCGCCGCGTTGATACCATATTGACGTAGTGTGTCGATGTGCTAGGAGTGCTTATTGAAATTACAAACTGAGGAATGTTGTGTGTGTGATGCAGATAGAGGCTGAGAGTGTTGAATCTATAGGAAAAAAACAAGGAATGGATCAAAGAAGATGATGACTGACGTTGAGATGGCTGACTGCATGAGAGCATTTAATTTCTCACATGTAGCAAGAATGTAATTAGTATTTAGTTATGATAGCAAAGCCCTTGTGGGGCTCTGCCGTTGCCAGAGAAACTGAGGAGGGTTTGCGTCGAAACTCTCAAAAGTAGAACTATGCGTTCCCTTGGGATGACTCATGTCAGCTCACATTGAATGTGAACAGCCATGTAACAATATACTAGCTCGAAGATTTCTGCAGCACGAGTCCAATACACTAAATGGCATGCACTCAATGACACCCTTTATTCAGGTACTTCAAAACGCCCTCCTCGATGAATGATACACTGACACTCAAGGTCAGAAAATCATTAAGGGGGCAGCGCATGACGACGAAACATGCCTATGTCAATGCATGAAGTCAATGGGACATAGTAGCAGATCTTGGATACACTTGTACGGTGCGCATGCCGAACAAATTGAAGGCGGGTATCCAAGTACCTGTCTTTATTTCATTGTTTATTCATCGTCTTTCTGCTGCTCTTCATGGCACTCTGGGTTCCTATCTCCGCGACGCTTTTCAGGAGGGCAGTGCTGACGCTGTGGCATGCCTTCCTGTTCCTCGGGCTTAGGATTTTTCTCTTGTCTTATTCTTTTTGCTTTGTGGCATCCACTGCTTTTTTCTTGTAAGAAATTATTTTTATTCAATAGAATCATAGGATCTGTCAACATGACAGTATACACGTACACCCGCTATCAATACCGGTACAGGTACTCGTATCGGCCGTTCCAATGAAAATAACATACGGATTATAGGGTACTCTGGAGATGCGATGCTACTTTACATCTAACGGCGCTTAGGCCCTGACAGCAAGTCGAAGAAGGATCGCAGGGAATCGCACCCGCATGATAGCATCGGGCGCCCTGTTTGAAATAATAATAACAGTCGTTATTTTTTTTTGTAAGATATGTATCCCCCCTCTGCGAAATGGTTTGCGAAGTGATTTCGAAAGAAAAAATCGTTATTTATGGAGTTATTATTTTCCATAACCATCGCTACGGTGTTAACGGGAGAATGTGTAACCACTCTAAACACACTGCGAGCAGCTCGGCATCAGTGCTGACCGGGCATAATTAAGAAACACTTCAGGACTCAGAGTTTGATTACATGAATGGCTGAGCGTCGTAAGGTATCCTTGACGCGCGTCATCCCCTCAGCGACGATCGGTATTCCATACTTACCCGTCCTCGATAGCGATATACGGTGAATATGATATAGCGCTACGTTAAAATCGCTATCTTTCTGCCGCTCTTCGTGGCACTCTGGGTTCCTATCTCCGCGACGCTTTGCAGGAGGGCAGTGCTGACGCTGTGGCATGCCTTCCTGTTCCTCAGGCTTAGGTTTTCCCCTATTTTCTTCTTTTTGCTTGGTGGTCTCCGCTGCGTCTACTTCTTGTAAGAATTTGATAGTAAAATCGATTTAGTCCGGCGATGAACGAATATGCTGTGGATATGCGCTGGGTGATTCTGATAGCGATGTGTTTGACCCCTATAAAACTCGTACGTATTGCGAGAGAATCGGATATCGATATCTCTAATGATTTTACAGGTACGGGTATATATATCGCTAATTGTGATATGGTGGCGGAAACCACTGATGGTGCCACATACAGCAGACGTCGGAGGGCTGCGGGGCACAGATCTCTCCGTCCAGCAACGGCGCTCACCACCAGCTTTTGTTGCAACCGAAGTCGTGTTACCCCTGCTTCCCTGTGCTACAATGCTGCGAAACGGATGGAAGAGTGTAGCGTGTCTGGCTCGTGTTGGTTTGGCTCCTCGCCGCTCATGCGGCCTCGCAACCTTGCCGCACAGAGTAGGAGCATACGAGCGGGCCAGGTCGCCAGCAACACCAACGGTAGATTCAGACGAGCGACAAGGTGCCAGAAACAAAGAATTTTGGCCCTCACTCTTGTTTGCGACTCTTGCTGCCTCGTCCACCATCGGCTCGCGGGTGGACATGAGTGCATGGGAGGTGCGTCTACAGCGGAAAGGGACGTCGAAGCCTCGTCCGATAGAATCGCGGATAGGGAATGAGTGGACCCTCATGTCGAGTTTCACTCAGCGGAAGAAGGCAGTCTCAAAATCTTCTTCACAAGAGTCGCACGAGGTACGGTACTTATGCTATGCTCTTTCCCTACCCGCGGGTGCTTCCCCGATCTTCGAATCTACTTTGCAACTGTGTGTACGTACCAAGCGCCCTTCTCGAGTTGACCCCGCCGCACCTCCGCTGACCACACGCGGCACTATTCACGCTAACAGAAAATCAGGCGAGAGCCAGCGGAATAGTGGTGCGTGTCGGGTAGGCTCCCACCCCGCCATCGTGTTCACGCACATATTTCTAACCGAGAGGGAGCAAGAACACTCGCGCTGCATTCGAGCACTATGTGTTGGGGTGCTCATGGTCAACACGAGAAATCAATACGTGGTCATGTCCGCGGGTGAGCCTGGGTATGGGGCTCTTGGGGGCGCGCCATGCTGGCGCGACGGACTCTCATCTCTTCTCTGACGTCAAAGGTGAGCTCTAGTATTTTATTCTGTTTATACTTCGCGGGCAGGGCTTTCACGCGGTAGCGATTACAGTCGGGCCTTGCGAAAGAATGCCAGACCCGGACTGCCTCTCCCGTGATTTGTCGTTGCGATGCTGATTATCAACGAGCACGCATGGTGCACGCAAACGATCAATGGGAGGAGATGGGTTACGTGTTTTAATTCATCGTGTTCATTGAATCTACGTCTTCCTTCCATGCACACACACACACACCCCCCCCCCCCCCCCATTATGCTCGCTGTAACACACCGACACATACCATCTCGTGCTCTCTCTCTCTCTCTCACACACACACACTCACGCACTCACACATGTACACACTGTTGCGCTTCCCCGTCTCTCTCGCTGTCACAATACACACAGCGAGACAGCTTTTCAATAATTAATTGTTGCACAGGCAGACATACATCTATTTATGCACTCTGAGGTATAATATATCATATTCCTTGGTAAAACATATACACGACTGTCACACACGGACACATTCTCTCTCTCTCTTTCTCTCTCTCTCTCTCTCTCTCTCTCTCTCTCTGTCCCTCCCTCCCTCCCTCCCTCCCTTCCTCCCTCTCTATCTCTCACACACACACACACACACGCACGCAGACACACACACACACACACACTCTCTCTCTCTCTCTCTCTCTCTCTCTCTCTCTCTCTCTCTCTCTCTCTCTCTCTCTCTCTCTCTCATATACACATAGTCACACTTTTCCAGAAACGTACAGTATATCCCCCCCCCCCCCCCCCCCAACACACACACACTCACTGTCACTATCACACACAGCCCCCCTTACGCACAAAGACACGAATCGTCATAATCGTCCACACACACACACACACACACACACACACATACAGTCACTCAACCTCTCACACACATGAATGCCGCAAACAACTACACACACTTCCGCACGTTCTTCCTTTCTTATTCACGCATGTAAGCACACTGTTAACGCACATACTATCACTGATAAGCACAGCAATACATATATATATATACTCTCTGAATTTGAAGCAAGCATATAAGCACATTGTTAACACTCACTCTCTTAATTTGATACACCCGCATACTCTCTCGATCTCTCCCTCTTCCCCTTTCTCCCCCCTCTGACATACAGACTCCCCCTCCCTGCCTCTTTCTCTCCGTCAGTGTCCCTCTTTGATATTCACACAGGCTCTCCCTTTCCCTCTATTACACACACGCACACACTCCCTCACTAGTTCGCAGTCTTTATCCCCCCCGCCTCTATCTCTTTCCCTCTCCCTCATCTCTTTTCCTCTGTTTCCCTCCCACCCCCCTCTCCCCTTTCCATTTTACACCTATACACACAATTGAAAGTGCACATTCACGGCATTCATATATCACCTAGTGTTGCACAGACGCACGCTTCCAAACACACATACGTGCATTTGCTCATACGATGTTGAGGCACAACGTCGCATGGTTCGATGACGTTATTACACGCACAAAAGTATGCAAGCGCGCCCGAACTCGGAGACGCGCAAACTAATGCATTCTGCCCCACAGTTATCGTGTTAAGCATTGTTACCGTACGCAGTGGAGCGCCGTTATATTCGATTTCTTACATGCCACGCTTTACAGTTTTGCTAATGGTATCGCCAGCGACAGCAAATAATCCTCGCTCGCCGCGTTGATACCATATTGACGTAGTGTGTCGATGTGCTAGGAGTGCTTATTGAAATTACAAACTGAGGAATGTTGTGTGTGTGATGCAGATAGAGGCTGAGAGTGTTGAATCTATAGGAAAAAAACAAGGAATGGATCAAAGAAGATGATGACTGACGTTGAGATGGCTGACTGCATGAGAGCATTTAATTTCTCACATGTAGCAAGAATGTAATTAGTATTTAGTTATGATAGCAAAGCCCTTGTGGGGCTCTGCCGTTGCCAGAGAAACTGAGGAGGGTTTGCGTCGAAACTCTCAAAAGTAGAACTATGCGTTCCCTTGGGATGACTCATGTCAGCTCACATTGAATGTGAACAGCCATGTAACAATATACTAGCTCGAAGATTTCTGCAGCACGAGTCCAATACACTAAATGGCATGCACTCAATGACACCCTTTATTCAGGTACTTCAAAACGCCCTCCTCGATGAATGATACACTGACACTCAAGGTCAGAAAATCATTAAGGGGGCAGCGCATGACGACGAAACATGCCTATGTCAATGCATGAAGTCAATGGGACATAGTAGCAGATCTTGGATACACTTGTACGGTGCGCATGCCGAACAAATTGAAGGCGGGTATCCAAGTACCTGTCTTTATTTCATTGTTTATTCATCGTCTTTCTGCTGCTCTTCATGGCACTCTGGGTTCCTATCTCCGCGACGCTTTTCAGGAGGGCAGTGCTGACGCTGTGGCATGCCTTCCTGTTCCTCGGGCTTAGGATTTTTCTCTTGTCTTATTCTTTTTGCTTTGTGGCATCCACTGCTTTTTTCTTGTAAGAAATTATTTTTATTCAATAGAATCATAGGATCTGTCAACATGACAGTATACACGTACACCCGCTATCAATACCGGTACAGGTACTCGTATCGGCCGTTCCAATGAAAATAACATACGGATTATAGGGTACTCTGGAGATGCGATGCTACTTTACATCTAACGGCGCTTAGGCCCTGACAGCAAGTCGAAGAAGGATCGCAGGGAATCGCACCCGCATGATAGCATCGGGCGCCCTGTTTGAAATAATAATAACAGTCGTTATTGTCCGAGTTTCTATCGACGCCGTTCTGTAGATTCACCAGGCGATCTTACTTACAGGATCTGGAAGTACTCAAAACGCACACCCTCCAACGACGTCGGTGTGTTATCCATCCGACCACCGTCGCTGCACGGGAAATCCAAGCTACAGAACGACAACCACCGCTAGGCTCCAGCCCATGCCTATGAACAACCTATCCTCTCACCTATGCATCCATCAAATCGTCCACTCAACCCTCCGTCCATCCGACTCTGCCCGCTCACCCATTCACACCCCACCCACTAGTTCACCCACCATTATCTCCGGACGCATCACAACACGTCCACCGTAAAATCCAAATACAAAATAGAAGTACTCCAGTCCATCTATCAGTCTAACCAACCCACCCGTTCGTCCTCTCCAGAGCATGAAGTATTTCATCCATGCAGAAAACGGTTCAGCCCACAAATCCATCCCACTCCTCGCAAATCATCATATGCACTCCGCATTGCACCTACCAAACAGTTCACCCACCAGACCACCCCCCTTCCATAGAGTTAGGTATCCAGCTATCCGCACCTATTCTCCCCGTCCGCGGCTCCAAATCTCACTCATCCATTCATCCTGTCAACCAATCCAGCCACCACCCACCCTATCTGATGATCCATCCACCCGTTCACCTTTAAATTCACTCACTCACCCTCACATGCCCGCCAGCGAATCCACCTAACCCAATTATCCCCATCCACCTCCCGCCTCCGTTGAATCGGTCACCCACCCATCCGCATCTATTTTCTCCACACCCGGCTCCAACCTCCCACTCACCGATTCATCTGCGCACAAGCTAGTCGACCACTCCAGCCACCACCGACCCATCCCACGAACATACATCCATGCACTCACTCATCCCCGCACCAATGCAATAACCATCCACAGACCCAACCGCTATCTATCCATCTGCAGACAGCACATAGTTTCCAATGATATTTCCGTTCACATAAATTCAGCAACGCCAGTAACACAAACACCCGCACCGCTTTGACACGACCTCATTACTGATCGCCCAGAAAAGTTTGCTTCAATGTGGATCGCAATGCGGGTTAATTACAAAGTGCCGGCAACCGCCCTGCCAACATCTCGCACACCTTCACTTCACAGAATTAGCTACAACAGAGACCGCCACCCCCCACACACCACCTCCCACTCACTGGGAGTGGCGTAGCCGAGATTTGCTGACAGCGGTGGTCGAGACGGTGGGCTGTGAGGGAGGGGAGCTTATCGTTGGCGCTCACCGCGGAGGTGGCGCGCGATGATGCCCATCATGTATCCCGCCGGGTTGCGCACATTCCCCAGGTCGTTGCCCCCTATCTCGTCCAACACCAGTAGCCCCTGACTGTCGCCCACCTGCTTCAGCGCGTTGACCACCCCCGCGTCAAAGTGGCCGCGGTTGAGGAACCGACTGTGGCTTGAGATCAGTGCGTCCACCTTTTGCCGCATCTGAGAGGAGAGAACAGACAGGTCGCCGGGCCCATCCTGGCGAGAAGGACGATCGCCTCGGTCCATGCCACCACCACCACCACCACCAGGCCCGCGATCCATGCCACCACCACCACCACCACCACCAGGACCGCGATGTCCCATGCCACTGCCGCCCCGGTCCATGCCGCCGCCCCCGCCGGGCGCACCGGGACGGTCACCGCCGCCTGGGCGAAGGTACTTGTTGGCCACAGACTGCAGTGGCAGAGGGAGAGGGGATGTCATAACAGGGACAATGCTTGTTAAAACAATACCACAGCATGACACCGCATGACCGAATGTGCACCCATAGCAGCATCAGAAGCTGAGGTATTGAATACTCCTGTTTGCTTTCGTGACAAATGGTGTTCCAAGAAGGTCTGACTATGTGAGCATCACTTCGTATTCAACGTTCAAAGTAAAGGGCGTCTTTGCATAAAAATAAAGAGTAGACAGGAGCAAAATATTCGATAGCATCGATGACTCTCGCTCCTGATGACGAACATGTCGAGTGCTTATGATTTATACTACAGCGTCACCACGTACACTATGATCTGTTATTTTGCGTGCTAAATCTGCATTATTATGGTGTAAAACCCAAAAGCCTTTCTACAAAATGTGATCACGAGTTGTATATGCCAGCTAGTCAAAGCAATAATAGCGAAACTCACACACACATGCACGCAGGCCCACCATCTTTCACACACACACACACACACACACACACACACACACACACACACACACTCACACACAAACAGATAGAGCAGCTAAATATCAAATGCACCGCAAACAAGCGAACCAAAAACATGTTCGCAGGCGTAATCAGTACAGTGTGGTGCATGATCATCCGGGCGCCTACCATGAAAAAGGCGTTGAGGTTGCGGATGTGGTCGGGGCTGCGGATGAGCATATCCGACACTTCTTCAATCACCACCAGCGACTCGGGCGCACCGAGGCATGCCAGTGCCTCCCACGCGCGGTCGTCCAGCAGACTGACCAGCCGACAGCCCTCGTCCCACAGCTGTTGCAGCTTGAGCGCCGGCGCCGCGTGCACCATCGGCGCGTGCATGCTGAGGTTGTGAAACTCGTCCACGCGCACCCCCAGTGCCATTTGCTCCATGCTGTGGTCTCGACCGCCGCCGGCACCAGGCATCATGCCACCGGGGCCGGGCATCATGGCACCCGGGCCGCCAGGGGGTGGTGGCATGCGGTGCCCCATCCCACCGCCAGGCATACCGGGGTTAAAGCCGGGACCTGCAAAAAAACCGCACCCAACGAAGATATATCAGGTTAAGCATGACACTGGGCAGTTCTGTTATGGCAGGAAGCAAAACAACATACATCAAGTTCCCCGTCGCAGAGCTCTGCTGTAGCTATGGTTCACCTTCCACTTTACTTTAGGCAACACAATTTCTGCAAGGAAATATTACGTTAACATGAGTGATTGGTTCCATACTTTAAAAAAGTGACACAACCGGCGTAAAAACAATTACCACTAGCCACTACTGTTATCGTGACCAAAAATAAATCGTGGATTTTATGTTTTCCCAAAATAGTAGTATGGAGCTACATTACGACGTCTTGGTTGGATGTCATGATGTTTAAGGAAGGAATAACACAGAGTGGGGGGGAGAAGGCTGTACCTGGCCCCATCATGCCAGGCATACCGGGCATGCCTGGCATTCCTGGTCCCATGCCGGGCATGCCCATGTCAAAGCCCCCACCCGGCATGCCGCCACCATAATCCATTCCGCGCGGTGGAGGGGCGCGCGGGGGCGGCGCGTAGCCCATGTTGAAGCCCTGACTCATGCCGCCCATCCCACCTGCTTGATGCCAACACGTGGTAAGGGCGAGTCAGATCGAATAGAGAGTGGTCTCAAAATAAAGTTTTTAAACAGAGGGAGGAGAAACTGAGAAAGTTCGCAAACCAAAAACCACACCAGGCGATGGCTTATCGCTAAAACTGCACTTGCGGAAGTAAAAGCATTTCTCTCGACATTGCTTCTCATAGTTTATAATACTAATCTTCAGTTGCAGTTTACGCAGCGGTGGACGGGAGAGGGACGACAGCACAGACAATCGAGACGGAGTCAAACTCGCATAGCGTGAACATGCAGCGCACCGCTCTCAAATGTTCGAAGGACGACGAGTTAAAATGAAAAAAATCCAAAGGAGGCCCAAATGACTGATAGACACGTCGAAGAAATCCCTAAAGCACACAATTATCTAATCAAATGTGATTAATATCAAATCAACGTTTCAGTCCAGGATCCCGAACGAGGAACGCAGTCGACATTCGATCTGTAGAAACTAGTTCAGTTAGACGATGCTCTGAAATGAAGTGCGGACGAAAAGCAAACGCTGACGGGATGAGGCCCACAAAGCTGATAAGCACATCAATGCCAAGAGTTCGCAGCTGTTGTGCCAAAATGCAGCCATTCGATAGAAAAGTTCAAGTTATAAAATCCCGAGTCCACGAGAGACTGAACTCAACTTCGACCGTTGATACATATGAGCTGATGATGTGCCCAACCAAATGTGGTAACGGCCACATTGTCAGACACCTTCGTGTTTAAAAACGCCCAACCCAGCCCACAACCCCCACGACATACCTGACATGCCGCCTCCACCGCCGCCGCCGCCATAGTTGTCCCTACGACCACCACCGCCGCTGCCGCCACGACCGCTGGGGATCTCACCGCGATTGACGCGCTTGACGACGGACATAAACCAGGCCGCGGGGTTGCGTATCGCGCTCAGGTCCTGACTCTGCAGCTGCTCCAGCACAGTCTCCGCCATGCCGTTGGGAAGACTACCCAGCGCGTCAAAGCAGCGCTGGTCCAGCGTTCCTTTATCCATCCCCTTCTTCGCCTGAATGTCATCAAGGCGGCGCTGGATGTGCCTGGGCAACCCCGAGTCGGCTCCGCCACCGTTACGGCCACCTCCCATCCCAGACCGTCCACCACCACCGCCGCCGCCTCCGCTCTCATGCCCTCCAGAACCAGAGCCCGGGCCGTCCTCGGGCTTACGGAAGCGAGTCATGACGCCACTGAGGTACGCGCTGCGATTGCGCACGTTGGTGAGGTCGCAGTTGCGAAACTTCTCAAGTATCTCCACCGCTGTCTGGGGCGGGAAGTTTCTGAGGTGCTGCATTGCACGCTCGTCCACATCGCCCTTCGTACACTGTCGATATGACAAGAGGGGAGGCGGCATACAACAGCACCATCAGAACTTTGCGACGTGATAGCTGATGTTTATGTGTCAACATCAAGATCAGCTGACCCTGTTTAACAGAAGACGGTGTAAAGAATAGGAGTGATGGAGACTGGACAGACTTTAAATATGATGGGAAATTCATCAAGACAACACACAGGACGTGATGTGCAATTCAGGTCTGTTTGTGGAGAGAGACAGAGAAAAAGGGACTCACAACGCCGCAGTCGTAGAGTTCTTGCAGCTTCTCGAGCACAGAGGCGTCCAGCTCAGCAGGGGCTGCATCGTCTGTAAATTACCGGGGAGCAGGGGCAGGTGAAGCATGTCAGCAAGACCCATGCAATAGGCAAGGAAAGAGGTAGTTCAGGAAAGTGTTGCGGGTCAAAAAGCAAAAACGCTTATATACTCCGTCGAAACGAGAAAAGAAAAGGGCCGACGGGACTCGAGGGGCCGTTGTCGCCTCGCCGGAGCGCCGTCGACTGTATGACCTCTGACACGACGCCCGCTGATATGGAAATAAGGACAAAGTGTGGAGCGGACAACGAGGCTTGTAGGGACAAACCCAGACGCTGCGTTTTCGCGGCCGGCTGCTCGCCCTCCACGCCGCCCTCCTCCCTCTCCGGGGAGCGCTTTTCCGCCATTTTGTTGGTTTCGTAAAGGACGGAGGTTTCGGAAAGGCGAACGACGGAGGCGACGGACGGACACGAGTTCCGTGTGCGGATCTGGGTCGTGTCGTGTCGTGTCGTTCGAGTGTGGTGAGCGTCGTCCAGCTAAAAAGTCGCGTGTGCCGAGCGGAATGACGCCGCTGAATCAACGCCACGCGCGGAAACGACCTGGCAAAAGCAAACGCGGGACGGCCGCACCGCGAAGGGGCAGGGAGGGAGGCGAGGCGAAGGCCGGGAAGGAGGCAACGCAGTCTCAGTAGCGGGTTTATCAAACGAGCAGAGCAAAGAGAAAGAAAATACGCAATCGGGGGCAGTCTGGGTTGCGTCCGAACGGAATATATGGGGTGTGGGCGCTATCCGTCCGTCCTGATCGCCCAGAGCGGACAAGAGCTGATAAAAGTGGTAACAGAGGGCCGGCCCCTCGTGGCCTCTAACCCTTAGATACCACACGATTACCGCTATCATGAACGTTATGATCCACGATACTACCATAGTGTGATGAGGGCTAGGTGAGGGTGGCGCCCGGGGTGGCCTAGTCGCCAAATTTTGAATGGCGCATCAAAGGTGATGGCCGCGTGACTTGTAAATGATTTTTACTAACAGCACCAGCAGCCTCGCCAGCCGCCGGCCGCGATCTGCCCCTGATGGGTACCCTCCTTTGCACACTGTAGGCTTCCCCTGTATGTATTCCAACCAAGTACGCCCACAACTGACGCACCTTCAGATAGTACAGGGTGGCCTCTAGCGCCGCAGGCAGGCACCTTGGACGACTTCGCGCTGCGCGCGGAGGTCGCGCAGATCTGCCTATACTGTATATTGAAGACTACACCCCCGGTACTGACTACTGACTGAATTGGCGCTATTGGAACCTGTTCCGCTTCCATCGATGGCTCTTGTGATGTCTGGTCTCAAGAGCGCGCGCCCGACTACCGCCCGGATTTCCGCGGATGGGAGGCTGTGTAGGAGGGATATATAAATGTTGAATTACTTACATGTCGCTACTGGCGCAAAAAAAAAATTAAGAGCCGGAGTCATCCGAAAAAAGATGCGCAGAAGGCAACCACCAGCGGCGCAGCGGCGGCGGCGGCCATGGAGGAGGGGACGCTTACGGACCCGATAGGAGGAGCCTCGTTTTCATGTGGTGGGCGATGGCAGCATTGTGTTTGCCGTGGAAGGGCAAAATGAAGGATGGCATAATAAATGGAAGTGTGGCAATTTGCATTTAGCATACTGCTAGCACAAATCAATTATTATGCATGCAAAGAGTAGGAGCACGACTTCATCAAGACTCGCGTTGAATTTCGATTATTCATAGATGAGCCTACTCTCCTACTCTCGTCGCGACTTCCGCCACAATTGGACTAGCGCGCGGCCCGCTCACCACAACACATGCATCACTGCCACTAACTTTAGACGAGCATCACACCCTTCCATCATTAAGTCGCTAGCACTTTCAGGTTTTGCGCCGCGCACCGCGCTACGAAGGGCTAGCGCGGCATTGTTAGCTCGCTTGACCCGTGCGGTATGCTCGTCTGACCACATACATTGTGGCAAGTATTGTCATAAGCATTGTAAATTATTGTAGGACTCGTACGTATCGACACTAGTTGCATTTAGTACACTCCGAGGAAGTGTACACCCGCAGTTGACCACCACTTTGATTAGCCCAAGCCCCATTGCAGTACTAGCGTGCTTGTTGGTGAGATTAACTAAGCGACACGACGCGGTAGTTGATCACGTCCGCTCGAGGCGACAATCATAACGTCACATGAGACGACCTTCCGAGGGTCGCGTGGCGCTTTAAGAATGAAGGCGAGTTGTTTAAACTACTAAAGCCAACGCAATGGACTGATGAGGAGGTAAGTCACTTTTCTAATTCTCTTTTTAATTACATTATGCTACATTGTAAACATGTAGTACGTTCTCGCACCTTATCATTGCATCAACCGTAATTGATTGTTACGCATTTGGCTCTCTAAGCAACCTCTCACATTCTGGTTTCCCATCGTTTAGGATTTACACGCTAACACTTGCGAGACTTTCGAAGACTGCTCGACCTTACGCTAACAATGGCGTCTTTGGGACTTATGTGGTGATTTTGGTTTCTGCTGGACGAAGTTCTTGCGGAGACGTCATCCAATTCGTCTTGAAACGTGAAGCTCAATCCGGTATGGTGTCGTTTCCGGCCGCGGAATCTTACTTATCTAAACACATGTAGCAATCACGTCTCAAGTAATGTTACACGAAACCGGCTTGCCATTTTCGAGCGACGATTGAAAGTTGGTTCGCGATAAAGTAGTTTCGATTAAACTTTTTGGATGGAACGAAGGAGCACGTATCGATTTTTGTAGCGTACGCTCCATGGAGCTTCATCCATTAGTTCTCATTTGCGTACCACTGCTAGGATTGAGGCAACAATTGACATCGTGGTGTCCCATTTGGTGGATAGTTACACAGTTCCGGCTATTGTTACGATCGATGGCATGACTCTTACGCCTACCCATTCTGGTATTGCCAAGTATAGTAGGCCGTCTTATGAGTTACTACAATTCGAATTTGTTGCGTACTGGCAATCCTTTTGTGACGCATTTATGGAGAAGCATTTCTTCCATGTTCACCACGACAATTCACCCCAGGACTTCATGCTTTCGCCTCGTTTTACTCGTTGTGATTATTGTTATGTTTGGAAGCAATGTGTTGGTTTCTTCGACCAATTGGTTGGCGAAGAACCCTTGGTTGGATTTACTCACACGAATTCCGTCACCTACTGCGAATTTCGATGGGCGTCCCGTTTCCGTGACCGAGAATCCACGCAAGGCCATTGTACAAGGCCCTCGACATGATGGTATTAATCCAAGGGACATAGAGGACTGGCTAAAGTTTCAGCCGCAACACTTTTTTTTATGTTGGGACTCGACCCCAACACTTACATCGTTGTCATTTGGGTTACGTCTCAATTTGGTGGATGTGCGTTTATGAAATAGATGAAATTATTTACAACAATACCATCAAATTGAACCGGCTCCTGTCTAACGGCCATAAGCTGCTCAACTATTTAGGACACTTACGAGCAAAGATTGGGCCGGGTACTCTTCGACAAAGTACACCTATCGACACACCAATCTCAATGTGTGCCGACGTTCCTCTGATGTTAAAAAACTGTAAGCAACCGCAGTAATTACCACAGTCCCCAAGCCTATAAGTAGTAACAGCAACAAAAATAGTTTTGAAATCAAAAACTATATATAAGAATTCCACTTGTCAAAATATGCAAAATGATACTGCTGCTCAGCCTTGACAATGCACGGCACGCTCCCACCGAACCGGGGTGCCGGTTAGCCTAAGCCGATCGGCGTTCGGGAGGGACGACGGGCTAGTCTAATCTAGCTCCCGCGTGACTTCGGTCTGGCAGAAAATAGGAGGGGAAAGGCTTGCAAAAACAATGTCCTCACGTAGTTGCTTGTCGACCCCGCCGTCGCATCCCGTAGGCCCCGCCCCAAGGTCGTTGCCGCTCCTCCCGGCGCGACGATCCTACTTGTCGAGGTCCCGCGTCACATCGAGGGCAGGTGGGGGGACCGACACATACGAACATAGTGGGAAGCTTGCGCTCCTGCCTCCGCGCGTGTGTATTACTCCCATTATTTTCAGTGCGTGGATGGCAGTCTGTCTAGCGCCCATACCCTCCCGCCACCGATCGCGCGACCACCAAGCAGCCTTGATTTGAGTGGGGGCCTCCACGCTAACCCGGGCCCACACCCTCTTATTCTAATTCTCTTAGGTCTGCCTAGCGATAGTGGGTGTCGAAAGTGGGAGGGTATGTCACCGTAGCCGGATCCGACGGGTTGTGGGGCGCGGAAATATTCAAAGACCCTCCGTGCGAGGTTTCCGGGCGGCAGCCGACCACTAGGGTCATCGTTGCAAGATCATGTCGCTCCTCCCGTCGCGACCATCCTCCTTGGCGCTCAAACGTACTCCTCCCCCCGGGAGATATAGCTTGGCGACGTTGTCAGTAGCGAGTGAGCGCCCTACCATGGTGTTGCTTCCCGACTCGCCTTAGATCCGGCGCCGTAGATACGCCCGTACCCTCCTCACGCCCCCCCCCCAAAAAAAAAAAATAGTGCCCCCCGTATCATTCGGAGGCAAGACGGTAACCACTCCCGTGTTCATGCATATGTTTCCGATCTCTGTTGGCATAACTAAGGGAGATCCGTAGGGTAGTGCGGGGCAAAAATCCCAACGCCGGGCGGGAACATTATTTTGTTTTCGAAAAAGCCCTCCGTACATGGCTTTATGGCGGCGACGGATGACTGATCATGAAGATCGTCACCGCTACACTAAGCCGCTTCTCCGCCTCCGACTGTCCTCTTGCCTTTTCCTTGTCGTGTCTAACCCCCGGGCCACGCTCGATAGTCATATGGATGGTCGACGGCTAGCGAGTGCTCGCCCTTAGCGTTGCTACCCGGTTGTCCGCCGCATGCTCCGACACCCGCGTCCCACCGCTGATCCGTCCGCCCCCATCTCGCCAAAAAAATATTTCACAAGCACCACCCTTGCCTCCTTATCATGAGAGCGTATGTTGCCACTCAGTCACGAAAAAACATATCGGACTAGCCACGCGGGAGATCATAGTGATAGATTACGGATATAATGGTTTTCAAAACCCTCCGCACATGGCTTCTCAACAGCGGCTAATCACGCGGATTGCAGCTGCCGGTACCTCGTTTAGCCCCCTACCGACTTGCTTTAAAATAATGGCTAAACGCCAAGACCAAAGGAAAAGTCTCTCCAACTTTTACACGGTTGATTGAGGCATTGAAGAAGACGAGTTGTCTCCTGCCTTACATTCGAGACAACGCAAGTAACTCTTTGATGGCACTTAACTAAGTTAACATGACTTTCCTATAACAAGATATTCAACGACTTCGAGAGGCGTTCAAAGGCTGACATGAATGGCGCTCTTTTGTGTAACCGCTTTACTATTGGCATGGCGAACTTACTATGAGGACGCACGCCATGTCGCACCGCGCCCAGCCGGTCGCACCTTTAACCATTATTTAGTTACTGAATTTTCTCAACCGTTTGGTGGTCGACTCTCCACATCTCGGACCCGTTTATCGCTCTCAAGGCGACAATGGTGGCAATGGTGCTGGTCGTGATAATGGCAAGCGCCCTCGAAACATTGGTGGAAATGGTAACGGGCATGGAGGCAAGAAACCTCGTCCGTCCAAACCTGAGAATGATTCTAAGGACAAGATTGGAGGCAAGGGCAAGGGCAAGATGCGTCACAAGAGGCGATTCGACTTCAACGCCATCGTGAAGGCGCTCACACCGACAGAACAACAACGTCATCGTGATGAACATCTCTTTTACAAGTACCACAAGACCGGACATCGCATGTCTAAGTGCCCAATGCTTTTGACCGAGTCAGCGGACAAGGCGGTCAACCAAGATGGATGGTGGCCAAGCTGCCATGATGATGGACAAGCGCAACCGGTTACTACTTCTACCGCCTATCATGCACCGCTCGTTGTTGATGAAGCTAAGCCTTCGACATCAAGAGCACCTATAGTAGAGACGACAACTACAATTCGAGACCTTACAATTCTTAAAGCCGGACGTCGTGAGCAGATTAAGCAAAGCTTGAGTAGTAGACATGTAATAAGTCGACGATTACTTGATTGAAAACTGATTGGTTCGGACTTGACTCCTTTGCATGAACAATTCTCTTTCACCTTGGAGGGGTGTGTTGATGATGCGGGGTTGAATGTGCACGGGGATTTGCCGCATTGTTCTCCTAACGACTCAATCGTAGCGAGAATTTTGGTTGGTTATCGAGTTTTTATTAATCCACCTTATTGGGAGCTTGCGGACGAAGTCGGACAACATTCTGAACATTGTTAGCGCGTACAACGTTACAATCCACCCTCGCCATCTTCGTTCTTCCTAAGTGGGCTTAGTTCAACAAGCTAATAGCGAGCTCGAAGTTGTACCATGAGTTTCATGCCCGCATGCAATAGTTTACTCGAAGTCGACAGCGAACACTACGCTTGATGAGACGGCGGCACTTGCTCCATGGCATGTCCAACTTTGGGTAGTGGAATCGTTTTTTTTTTCTTCCTCCATCCCTTGATGTAAAACCTCGGAGGATCTACATGTACCAGCAAGGGACGATTTTGGCTTCATCGCTAAGAAGCGACTAGCGCAAAGTGCTAATCTTGATGTTTTTTCGGACTGCATGTTCTTTGAACGAGATTTTGCGCAACTTTTACGCGCGTTTGTTGTTGTGTCCCTTGATGGCGTTTGTATCTACACTCGCCCACTCGAGGAACACATGGAACATTTGCGTATTGTTTTCCATCGCCTCAAGGAATATATAGGGTCTTAAGCACTATGTCTAAGAACTGCTTGTCTGTAGTCAAGATGGAGTATCTTGACTACACTGTTTCCGACGGAAAGCTCTCCGTCTCGTCAAAAAAAGTCGAGGCCGTCAAGGAGTGGCCGGTGCCTGAGACAAAGCGTGAAGTTCGCAATTTTGCACGGTTCTGCAATTTGTACGGGAAGTCCATTCATCACTTCAGTGATTTGTCGGCGCCGTTAACATAATTGTTGAACTAGAAGTCTCAGCCGCTGAAGATTGTGATGTCGCCTACATGCCTTGAAGCCTTTGAGACCCTCAAGCTACGTCTAATTGCTGCGCCATGTCTAGTGCTTCCGGAGGTCAGCTCGAGCGCGACGTTAACCGTGGCTACAAATGCGTCGGTAGTGGGTATTGCAGCCGTCTTACTACAAAATTATGGAGGAGGTCTTCAACAAGTCTCTTAATGGGCACGTAAACTTAAGAAAGCTGAGCGTGGTAGTTCTTACTCCGCTTACGACTTGGAAACTTTAGTTGTCTGCAAAGCTATAAAGCAATGGAGATGTTACCTTGAATGTTGTTTCAAGTTCTTGATGGTCTCGGTCTCTCGGACCCCGACACACTACGACATCCGCTCAAGCAAGCGAATGTTAGGTTAAACAAACGGCATGCGCTCTCCGTACGTGACTTAAAGCCGTTTACGGGTGCGATGACTCTAGCGTCGTTTTCTACTAGCTTGTGCGTAGAAAACAATGAGTCGACGGACCGATTTCTACGCACAAGCTAGTCTCCCATTGAATTGGGTTGGTGAGGTGCCACAGCGTGTAAATGCTCGAGAACATTCCCAACTCCCGCGACGCCACGACGCCCCGATGGCTTCACAGAATGTGGACGCTGATTATTTGAGCAGATTAACAGATGATGTCATGTACTTGTACCCGGAACTAAGTGAGATGGTTCGTTTGGGTTACTAAGTCTCCGCGGCATAATAAAAAATAAAAGATCAAGCATAAAGTGCACTGCGTCAATTTTTGATGTATCACCCGTTTTAATATTTTCCTAATTCATGGACCCATCCACTAATTACGACACTAGTTCGTGGATGCATCGATTAAATGTGTAACCTATTCGTGGATGCACCGATTAAATAGGACATTACTTCGTGCACGCAGTAAATAAGTATGACACTAATGCATGGACGCATCGATCAAGTAGGGCACTAATTTGTAGGTGCATTGATGCCGGTAATGCTACGGATGCATTGATGCATCGACATCGGTCTCCTCACACATACAATTTTAATGAAATGGCGAGCCGGATGATGCCCCTGTATATGGCAAAGTAGCAAACCTGTATAACTAAATTTAGATTTTTTTCTTTTTTTAGATTTAGATTTAATATTTTAAAAGATGCCTTCCTGTTCCTCGGGCTTAGGTTTTTTCTTCCTTTCTTTCATTTTCAAATGAGATGCATCGAAGCGACCGATGTCCCGGAAATGTATACGCAGTTCTTTTTGCAACAATTAAGTACGAAACTAAGTCGCGGATGCATTGACTAAATAGGATACTAATTCATGGACGCGTTGATTAAATAAGACACTAATTCATGTACGCGTTGATTAAATATGTCTCTAATAGCTAGACGCGTTGATCAAAGCTGGCACTAATTTGTAGAAGCATTGATTATATAAGGCACCAATTCATGTACCGTTTACATGGCCTTCCGTGTGTGTTGGATAGTGAGGGAGACCCACGATTTGTGAGTGAATTTTAGCATATGCTTTGGAGACACCTAGGAGCTAAGTGGAACATGTCTTCAAATCGACAACATGGGAATAATGGTTTAACTGAGAGGGTTAGCTCTACGCTCGAACACTTTCAGCGATATTTTACATGTTACAACAAAAGTGGTTGGGTTACTTGGCTGCCAAAAGTTGAATTTGCCTACAACGCTAGTCGAGCGTTGGGAATCAAACACACCCCGTTTGAGGCTAGCTACGGCTTCTCACCTAAGGAACCGCCGGAGTGCCGGACTTTGCTGTTGCCAATGCGACCGTCGATCCCTATTTCTAGAGCTGTTGAGGAGCGATTACAACAACTGCGTAAGAAACATGAATTGCTTACGTTTATGTTACGAGTGCACAAGGATGACGTGCAAGCTCGCTCTTAGCCGTCGACAACACCCAAGTTATAGCAAGGAGACAAGGTTTCGGCAGTTACAAAGGGCGTATTTCTGCGCGGTCAACTCAATCGAAAGCATAAGACACACAATTGGGACTTGTGGAAGTTAGTGCAAACAATTACAAATTGCTACCATCGACATCCGGTGTTCCACGTTAACAATCTCCGTCTCGATCTTACTGCTACGTTACGTCCCTAAGTTTCCGTTACAACTCCCGAAGACGAAAATGATAACTACGACCTCGATCTCATCTTGGTTGTTAAGATCGACGTTATGCCATGACGCCGAGGAAAGTACATGCAATTCTGCACCCATTTCAAGGACGAGCAGTATCCACATGTTTGGCATCGATTAATTGAAGTACGTATGTTCTACGCCCATTTCAAGTACGACCAGTATTCACATTATTTCTTTGTTACGTGCGACTTGCACATTCTTTCTCACTGCATACGATGACATGATACGATGTACATCATTGATCAACCGCACATAATCTAATGAAGTCATGTGTCTTTCTCCTATCTTATTGATCTATGGCCCACGCAGAGCCTCGAAATTCAAAAAAGGCCTCCGCCACTCCCGTGTTGATTCGGTTGTACTCTTTGCCGATGCATCTCGGCAGCGCTGCATGGTCGTCAAGGCGGTGCCCCATCCACCCATGTGGATAGCCTTACGGAAGAACATGAGGAAATCCGTGGCTAAGGTTGTGCCTCAAGCTCGATGTTGTGTGACAATGGATTGGGCAAGCGAGAAATTGGCGGAGGACTTGGTAGAGCACGTAGACGCTTTCAACGACGACCCCGTCGAGGCAGCGGAGCGCGAACCATGGAACACGTCATACGGGCCAAGTGAGTGTAAAAACAAGAGGACAACAAAGTTTGGCGCGGAAGTCAAGACACGAGTGAGGAGTTGACAATTCAATTTGATGAGGTGAGCTCCCTCTATATTATAAGTAGTCTGCTTGTTTTCTCGCTTGCCCGGACAGGTTCCCTCCTTCGATATTGACATGCGGGAAGTCCCTTTTTCACCCCGGCTATATACGACTTGTGGCCATTTGTATGTTTTTCCCGTTACTCTCCGGCCTCCGTCTACCTCGACAATAAATGCTCATCTTATCGTTATTGTTGGGCTATTAGGCAAGTTGGAGAGCTTGCGAACTTCTATGATCTTTCACACGGGAAGACACTGGGGCTCATGAACATCGTGTGAGTTTGCCCGCTCGTTTATTTTTTTGTAGTAGTTCGCGCGCTTTGATCGAAATATATGTAGCATTGAACATCATGTGGCATAGCGGCTATGTGTTGATACTCGCAGGTTCTTGCCTTACCCTGAGGAATGCCCGAAGGATAAGAAGGGGGCTATAGAGATTATGCTTCTGCCTGTGACGCTCAAGCCGCACGATACAACGTACGTCCCGTCTCGTTGGACGGAGTTCAGGTTGTCACCGATTTCCAAGAACGCCCCGCTGGTCTACGCGGCGAATAACCAGCCAATGCCCTCGGAGGTGACGTGGTTCTATGGTGGTCGGTGGGCGCTTCTTCCACCGTACTCGGACTGGGAGGTAAGAGGTACCCCCCGTTTTAATACCCCGGCCGTCATACATACGCTAGCTACTATTAGGGCGCGATGCATCGTGTGGAATATGTTGTCACCATTGTGCTGAATTGTTGCCTGTAACAATCAACTAAAATGTCGGTCCATTCTATGATTGCATACGTAAAACAAATGTTGAAGAACCTTGTGCTTCACGAGGAGATTAAGCGCTATTTTCGGAAGCCGATATGGAGGGTAGTTTCACTTGGTAATTCATAGTGCAAATTCCTAGTGCAAATGGGAAGAGATGAGAGAATGTCTCACGGCTTGTACTTTAGCAGTATATTGTAATTGGGCAAAGGGAATTGTTAAATGGTTCTCTCACCTCCCCCTTCTGCACTAGGCTTATATAGTCTTTGCCTCGTTAGCTTGCACTTGCTCTCGTTTGGCTTACGTGATGACGGTTGGTGCTAGGGCTCTCCAACCGTCATCAACAGACTTGCGACGCGTCTCGTCCAATCTGGGGAATCACATTTTTCCTAGGAAACCTCGCTTGGCGCGTCATTTGGCTAGTTAGATTAAATGTGCGTACATGTACGTACCGGGGGTACTAGTTGTACAGTACGCATCAGAGCCCTTGCTAATATTGCAATAGAGACGTACATGTACCCACGTTGTACGTTCGTCCGATGGAAAAGCACGAATTGGAATTAGTAACGAGTATATGTTGTAAGTAATACCTTCTAGCTATTAGTTGCATATAGCTAATGTAAGCTACTCTAGATATGATTAGTACATGTCTAGATCGGACATACCGATAAACTGTTTGACTCGGTACAGAGATGTCGCTTGGCTACAGCTCTAACACATCTGTTATCCCGACACCACCCATGTAGGCTGGTTGTCTATGTGACTATCATGTTTGCGTGACTATGATTGTAACAACGTTTGCGTGAGTTACCTTCCACACTTACCGTGTTTGCATGGTTCAATAGTACATGTACAATGTCTTGTAATGTATTGTTGCATGACTGTACTCGTCACACTCGTACCCTCCCCCTCTTGACGGATCTTTGAGGCCGCCGCGAGGCGGACCTCCGCGGTCTAAGCTCCTTTACCGAAGCAGTTACTGGGACTCAAGAATGCGCGTTGGGTGAGCGTGCATGAAGTCGATGTACGCCTGAGTCTTGGTAAAACTTGTGCCATTGAGGCGTCTCCAAAAAATCTTGTAACGCCGTAGTTCGATGTACTTCGTTCAACCGGTGCCAAGCAGGTGGAAAGTCGTCATCACGGAAATGCGTCATGAAGAGCAAATACTTGCCTCGTCGTCCATGTAATGACTTGATGCACACAACAGAGATGTGAGAGACGTCAAACTCCTCGTCGTCTCCTTTTGGAGCAGTCACCGGGACAGCTGGTCGTAGTGAAGCGGTAGAGCATGGTCGTAAATTGCTCACATGGAGCACATGATATAAGCGTACTGTCGCTAGAAATTTCAATTTGTATCTGTGTTTCCCAATCTGCTCCTCCACTGTAAAAGGTCCAAGATGCCGGTCCATTAGTTTCCTTTTGGGCTGTCCTCGTAAGAAAAGGTTTGTTGTGACAACTGGCATCTTGTCTCCTCTGACGAAGATTGGTGTTGTATACGGTTCCTTGTGTGCCTGCATATCGTCCTTGTGTAGCTGCAACACAGAGCGTACCAAGGCATGTATTTACTGTAACAATCGTAACTGCTTTGATGCGTCTTGCGAAACTGGAAGTGACGGTCGCATGCTATACAACAAGTATGGAGGCTCCTCAGGAGAGAACCCAAAATTAGCCTCAAAAGGAGTGTGCTAAATTCCGAGTGCACGAAAAGCGTTGTACGCAAATTCCACTTGAGGTAGTAAGGCTATCCAATCAAAACCGTCGTAAAAACATATGGAACGAAGAAGCCGCTGGAATGTGTTGTTCACGTGCCCAGTTAGTCCGTATGTCTCCGGGTGTCGACAGGAAGACATATTCAGACGCGCGCCAAGGCGTCGCCAAAGTGTCTCCCTGAAGCCACTGACAAATTTCGGGTCGCGGTCACTAATCAGCACACGGGGCACTCCATGTAATCGGTAGACTCCATGTAAAAACAAAGTAGCAGTCTCTTTGGCACTAACGCTCTATATACACGGCAGGAAATGGGCCATACGAGTCAGATTATCGACTACAATCAAGACACTATTAAAGCCATTGTTCTCATGCAATTGTGTCAAGTAATCAAGACCAACCGTGTGCCAAGGTCTAGGTGAAAGATGTAATGGGTAATAAGTCGCAACCATCTGTGGTTGAATCTTTGCTCGTCGACACACGACGCAGCGCTCACAAATATCTTTTACATCTTGGCGAATTCGTTTCCACCAGAATCTGCCAAGCGCTTTAGCAAGAGTGCTAGCAACTCATGTGTGACGAGCTGACGAACTTTCGTGCAGCTCTGTGATCAATCTCAGTCGGAGCTCAGAGTTCCGCGGAATACAAAGGCGATCGAGGCGTCACAAATATCATGCTCTTACTTCTATCCGGCTGTCTTTTGTCCACTCACCCTCGTCCCCATAAAACAAGTCTTGGAAGTACCCCTCGCGAATGAGATCAGCGAAGTCAAGGCTTAGCTGCAACGCGTTAACCGTCATTAAGTTTAACTGTGCGTCTTCAAACAGCAGATGGGACTTCCGTCGCAATTCTCGATATGACGGAACCTCGCCATCCCAAAACAATAAAACTGTGGCCCGAGGTACGAAGTCTAGACGCCGACTCAACGGATCAACTTCGTTATGAGCTCTCTTGCGATATGCAAGTGTCATCGAGCCCACAAACAGTGGCAAATCCTTAAGGTATCTTGCTTGCCGCTTGTTCAGCCTATTGTTCGGTTTCAGATGTCGCAGTGTGTCGCATTTCGGAGCATATGTCGCAGTGTGTCGTGGTCTATTACGGCAAGGATCTTAGAGTATCCTTCAAGATAGCACCTCCAATGCTTGACAGCTTCGCATACGGCCAAAGCCTCTAAGTCGTACGCATAGTAAGTGTTACCACGCTCGGCAGGATTCAACTTACGCGCCCAAAAAGAGACTGGTTGAAGTCCTCCTCCTTGGTCTTGCAACATGACTGCTGCAATGCCCATTGTTGAAGCATATGTAGCTACGGTGAACGTCGCGTCCGTGCTCACCTCCGGAAGGATCAAGCATGGCGCGGAAATGAGCCGTAAGAGTCTCAAAGGCTTCCAAACATGCATGCGTCAACGTAACCTTTTGTGGCTGGGACTTCCGCAATAAGTCCGTGAATGGAGCCGTAAGGTCGCTGAAATTATCAATGAACCTGGCATAGAAGTTGCATAACTGTAGGAAACTGCGAACCTCCTTCTGCGTCGTAGGCACAGGCATGCAACGGTCTCGACGGTTTTCTTCGTGGAAACCGAAATTTTACAAGCTGACACAATATAGCCAGATATTTCATCTCTTGAAGGCCAAAGCCTCATTCTTAAAGCGTAACTCCAAGCCCTTCTCCTTAAAGCGTTGAAGAACCAAATGTAGGTGCTCATGGTGGTCCTCAAGAGTGCGGTTGTAAATACGGACGTTATCGAGGTAGACGGTAACGAATGTATGTAAAAAGTCGCGAAGAACATCGTTCATCATCCTCTGAAAGGTAGCATGAGCATTACACAGTCCGAACGGCATGGCGACCCATCCCATTAAGCCATCATGGGTCTAAAAAGCCGTCTTATGACTGTCATGATCACTCACTCGAACTCGCCTAAAGCGAGACGCGAGGTCGAGGTGTGTGTAAAAGTTCGCGTCCTTAAGTTTGTCAAGAGTGTCGCCCACACGCGGAAGCGGGTAAGCGTCCTTACGCGTAGCCTCGTTAAGGCCACGATAGTCGATACACAGACAAAGTGAGCCATGAGCCTTTCCCACAAAAGAATTAGCGAGTCGGACTCACTATAGTTGGGACGGATTAGACCAGCGTCCATGGCGTCTTTGAGCTGTCGGGTTAGCTTAGCGCGCTCCGCGAGTGACAATTTGTTGAGACGCTGACGTTTCATCGGGCCGGTTGTTTCAATTGGATGATCCCACTGTCGACTTACATGCGGAGTATCCACGGGATGCAGTAATTCCGGGAAGTCATCGTAGAGTAACGACCGGAAGTTTTCACGTTGGTCTACGGTAAGTTCCTCTCCAATCTGAAACTCAGTTAGTTGGTATGTGGCTGGCGTTACGTGAAGTATGTAAAATTCTGATTACAACCCCTGCTGCGGCGCGTCTTGCGCATGAGCTTATGAGCTTTAGTAGACGATATTAGGAGACACTCCGGACGTCGCTCCTCAAGGTGAGTCTCCACAGCTATGCCATTCATAAGAATAAAAACTCGGGTAGTACCGAATTGTAAAGAGGCATGTTCGTTGCCAAGCCACGGTTAACCCGGGACCAAATGAGCAGCACGTAAATCACGTAAGACGTAAAAAGTCCGTTGGAATTCATGTCGAGCCAGCGCAAAAGTCATATCATCACAAATTGTCGAAGAAGTCACACGCTGTCCATTAGCGAGTCGAACTGGGGTCTTGGTCAAAGACTTACGAGTCTTTAAAGCAAAGTGTCCCACAAAGTCTTCATACACGAAGTCAAAAATCGCAGCGCAATCCACCAGGCCAAAAATCAGTCCGCCAAAAATCAGCTGTCCACCACCATCACGAGTTTTCACATTCGGCTCAGTTCGAATTAGCGGCCGAGCTTCCGCGAGGTCAGTCAAAATGGCGGTAGCTGTCGAAGAAAATTGTTGTAGCGTAGCGATGGACTCTTCCGTGTCGACGTGACGTACATGTACCGAGGTAGATTGGTCAGGAAATGTAGTCGGTGCATGATCGTGAAAAGTACAATCAGCGTCGACTAACCAAAGTTGTACATGCCAAGGAGCTAGAGCAACCACCTCTTGATGGACATGATTCTCCAGCGAGTGGCGAGTAAAAAGTTGTGTCCGGGCTGGGAATTCTTGGTAGAGTTTCCAGTAGCGAGTGAGCTTGTTGAACTTTGCCCACTTAGGTAGAACAAACACAGCCATCGTAGATATTGGAGCTGTACGGCGACAACTCTCAAAATGACGTCCAATATGTTTAGCTAACTCCTAGGGTGGATTAATGAACACCCGGACTCCCGACAAATCTCTCTCTAGAATCGATTCACTCGGCGAACAGTGAGGGAAGTCACCGTGCGAGTTTAGACCTTCATCATCAACACATCCCTCCAAGGTAAAGTCAAAGCGTGCGTGCATAGTTTCGAAAACAGAGTAAAACCAATTTCCAATCAATCGAACGTATGATTATAGGTTTACGACTATGTCTCTGCTTGTTCAGACGACGACGACCTGCGACTAATGTTGTTGGTGCCGCGACTCCAGTCGATGGAGATGTCAAAGGTGTTTCGACAACATCTGTCGCCAGCAGTGCCTTAGGACGACCAGTAGATGTAGCCGGCTGCTCTAGTTCGCCAGTAGAACACCCTTGCCACCGTCATTGCTTCTTAGATGGCGCACCCATAGCTGCCTCGCCCCTCTGCTCTAGGCACTGAACCAGACGGTGTCCCTTCTTGTGACACTTAAAGCACAGTCCCTCCTCGATATGACGCTTGCGCTCCTCAGAAGTCAACGCGTTAGCGATAGCGCTGAAATCAATTCGGCCAGTGTTTGGAGAAGGTCGGCCACGACCACCTTGACCTCCTCCACGTCCGCGTCCACGACCGGCACCATTGTTACGCATCCAGATTTTAGAGGCTCCAACGAAAGGGTCCTCATAGGTTCGCTTCTTGGTCGGCTGTCCACCTCCATGTGTTGTCGACGGTCGAGTTGTTGACTTCACAAGTCCTAGATGAGGTGAATCAGTCACGACGTCGTTGAGGAAGTTTTGTAGCTCCACGAGTTTGAGTTCGTAACCCTTCTGTGCTCGATGATACTTGGCATGGGTATATAAGCTAGCATGAGCCATTCCACTGATGAAACGAACACATCGAAGGTCGGCTGTCAGTTGTTGACGAGACCTCCGTAAAAAGTCGTTGAACTACAAGGTGTAAACGGCGTAACTCATATTACCCTGCGTCATGCTAAGCAGTGCGTTAATGGTGTCATCTTGGATGTTAGGTAGCAAAGCAGTATTCAGAAGCTCCGCAATAAGCAAGTCAAAAGTAGCCAGTATAGTTGCTTGTTGTTTAAGGTTCAACCATCAGCTGTTCTGGGGTCCAAAAAACTATGCAATAACCCATATCACTGCGTCGTAAGAATCAGCATTAATTCCAAGCAAAACAAAACGTTGCGGTTGCGCCTCAAGCCAGTCTTCAAGTTCACGGGGAAAACGATCAGACTGCTTTGGTGAGTTAATTGCGGCCTTGCGCTGAGTCTCCGGAAGAGTAACGGGTAGACCAGCAAAATTGGTCGTCGGAACTTGGGCTCCCATGCGTAAATCAGTCGGAGTCTGCCCACACAACTAATGGATGTAACCACGAATAAGAAGCCAGACATGTCCAAAGTCGACAAAAGTAAACCGGGGGTACATAAAAAGTTGCCTCGGGACTGACGGATCATCATAGCAGAGAACTTGTTGCGTATAAACTGTACGACGAAAAATCTCCCACTGATTCACGTAACCAAAGTGAAGTAACTCGTTTTTCTGCTTCATGGATGGAAGTAACCCCATCTTCGCGGGCGTAAGTGAAAGACCACCAATATCGATTGTCTCCGGTACGACGTAAGAACCATCTTGATTAATAGTCGATTGGGCATTTTCGACCTCCTCGAGCTGAGCAGGTGTGTGCAAATGAGTCGTCACATAGGGAACCGGAACGGAACCCGAATAGACGTAAACAAGCTGTTGTCCGACATGTAAAGCGACACGAACCGGTGCGTCACTCAACAACGTTAAGTCATCAACAGTTAAAATAAGGCTAGTTTTCTCATGCAACTCGCGAACGGCAACATCAACCGGCTCTTCGTGAGATGAAATCGAACCACCTGGGAACCATGTTTTACCCGAACGAGGCTCACGCGGTAACACGAGGTCACGAGCTTAACGTCGGCAAGCTTAGATCCACCAACATGAAGTACGACCACCACGTAACGACCAAGTCCAATAGAAGCCATTCCGAATCAATCAAGCAACGTCGAGCAAATCAAGCGACAACGAAAACGTGCGTCGACCAAGAGCCCCGAAATCTGTGTGGCGGTTAGCCTTCATGAGCTAACTGCAAACGCAAATCTGTTATGTTCTGCTCTGTTGGTGCTCAATTGCTAGGTGGTAGTGCAAATGGGAAGTGATGAGAGAATGTCTCATCGCTGGTACTTTGGCGCCCGCCGGCGGCGCAGCGGCGGCGGCCCCGGAAGGGGGTGCGCTCGCATGCCCGTCGGCACCTACCTCTACCTCCACGCGGTGGGCGTTGGTAACCCCGTAGCCGTGCCATGCCTGGCATGGTAGGGGGCTGAACGAGGTACCGACAGCTGCGATCCGCGGGATCAACAGCTGTCGGGAAGCCATGTACGGAGGGTTTTGGACGAAAATCATAATATCCGTACACCAACATAGGGATCTCCCGCTCGGCCAATCCGATATGTTTTTTCAGCATCTAAATACTCACAGATACTCTCCCGTCATGGCGGGAACGATGTCAGCGGATTGTTTTTTGGCGACGAAGGGTACGGACGGATCAGCGGTGGGACGAGGGTGTTGGAGCTGGCGGCGGACAGCTGGGAAGAACACCATCGCTAGGGCACGGCGCTCGCTAGCAGCCGCCAGCCTTGCGAGAGTTTTAAGTCAACCTTGGGGGCGAGGCCTGAAGCTACGCATGACGGAGGTGGGTCGCAGCCGGAGGAGCGGCACGGTCTGGCGGCGGCGATCCTTAGGATCGACCGCCGCCGGAAAAACCCGGTACCGGGGATTTTGGAAACATATTCCCGTACTTAATATCTTTTGCGGTTCGGCGACTCGATCCCTGTGTCCGACCCACCCCTCCCCTAGTCGGTACCCGGTTATCGAAAGGCTGCCTCAGGCAGTGTGCCCCGGATTATCGCAACGGCACACTGCTCGTAAAGACGGCCCCCTAACAACGTAAACCACCGGGGGAGGGTACGGCCGGCCACATCGCGATTAGACGGGTGTCGGAAACAGACGGAACAAGGACACGGGACATGAGAATATTTGGAACGGGGGCAGGAGAGCCAGCCGGACACCGTCCACAGCTTCATTATTTACTCTTCCTAGCCCCCGAAGGAGGAGGGAAGACTCGGCTAGGTGGCGAAGTGCGTCGGGAGGAGCAACTACTACCTCGGGCGGGGAAGAGCACGGATCGAAACGTGACCGACGAAGATCTGAGCGAGGGGGTTTTTCACATGCCTTCCCCCCTAGCTCCGGCAAGACCGGAGTCGCACGGTGCCCGAGGTCAGGCACGCTCGCCTCGACCAACTCACGCTGACCAGTCTCGCTGATCAGCATCCCCGCAGCGGCTGGAGCAGGCCGCGCATCGTGGAGACTAGCGACACTTTTTATTTCATATTGTATCCAAAAAAATTACGCATAGATCAAAAAATAATAAATACCTGGTTACGTGTATGTTTTAGACGGTATCGTCACTGGCAATGGAGAGGTTGGGATTAGTGGTTCACGGTCTAGCCCACGCTTATGAGTCCAAATTAGCTTAGCACGGGGGACCCAGAGACAGCTGCCGGTTAATACTAGTATTGTTGTAAACAATTTCAAATTTTAGCCGCATATTGTAATTGAACAAAGGGAATTGTTAAATGGTTCCGTCACCTCCTTCTATTGCACTAGGCTTATATAGTCTTTGCCTCGTTAACTTGCACTTGCTCTCGTTTGGCTTACGTGTCAGATGCTAGGGCTCTCCAACCGTCATCAACAGACTTGCGACGCGTCTCGTCCAGTCTGAGGAATCACTTTTGCATAGGAAACCTCGCTTGGCGCGTCATTTGGCTAGTTAGATTAAATGTGCGTACATGTACGTACCGGGAGGTACTGGTAGTACAGTACGCATCATAGCCCTTGCTGATATTGCAATAGCGACGTACCCACGTTGTACGTCCTTCCGATGGAAAAGCACGAATTGGAATTAGTAACGTGTACATGTACAATGTCTTGTAATGTATTGTTGCAAGACTATACTCGTCACAATGCCATCGATCCCTAGCCTTATTAAGAGAACATAATAAAGACGCGATTTCCACAACAAATAACACGAAATGTCATGGGAATTTATTAGAAAGTTTTATCTCAACTGCACGACGGTCGAACAACATGATGAATTATTGCATCTACTGCGAAACAAGCATTAATTTGTAATGCATGCAAATCGACAGAAAATACACATTAACATACAAATTCAAATAAAACTGAAAACTTAGATTAGAAGAACGTCAGAAATTCAACAACTAACACATAATGACATGGGCAATTATTTGAAAGTTTTATGTAAATTTGCACGACGGTCGAAGAACGTGATGAAATGTTTGCATCAAATAATGCGAAACAAGCATTTAATAATGCATATCAATCGACAAAAAGCACACATTGATAGACAACATAACCCATCTTACCTCCAAAAGTCACTTTTAACGTGTACTTCACGCCATCTACCTTTAGTCCTTCCGCAGACAATAGCCCCGAAACCACAGCCGCCAGCCGCGGTAGCTTCGTCTTGATCTCCTTGTATTTGTCGTCCCCTATAGGCAAAACCCAAAAGTACTGCATTTCTCGACGTTGTTGACTCCGCACCGATACAAAATCTCGTCCACAGCGACGCCCACACCCCCACAAGAGTTGTTGTATATTGTCTTTATTAAGACGAGGGATGTCCCCTTCACCTCTTCATCTTGAAGGTGCCAAAGGCGTGGCGCCCGCCGGCGGCGGCCCCGGAGAGGGGTGCGCTCGCGTGCCCGTCGGCACCTACTTCTACCTCCGCGCGGTGGGCGCTTGTAACATGTAGTCGTGCCATGCTTGGTACGGTAGGAGGCTAAGCGAGGTACCGGCAGCTGTGATCCGCGGGATCAACGGTTGTCGGGAAGCCATGTTCGCAGGGTTTTGGAAAATCATAATATCCGCACACCAACACTAAGATCTCCCGCTCGGGGCGTCCGATATGTTTTTTTGCTGCTAAATACTCCTCACATACATTTCTTTTTGGGGGGATGGGGCCAATATATGTGAAAACAAATTGGCGAGGAGGGTACGGACGGCTCAGGGGCGGGTTGAGGGTCTTGGAGCAGGCGGCGGGAAGCCGGGAAGCAACGCTAGGGAAGGGCGGCCGGTACACGTCGACCGGCATGTTGACATCGAGCCGGCCGAAAGGGGGAAGCACGACACGAGCAACCATGAGGACCGTCGCGACGGGAGGAGCGGCGATGTCTAGCGGCTGGGTTATCCTTCGGATAAATCACCGCCGGAAAACTCGGTACAGAGGGTTTGAATAATTTCCGTACCCCCTCGGCCATTTTGGATCTGGCAATGGTGATTGTGCCCTACCTCACCGCTACCCACTATCGACATGCACACCTAATATTAGAGAGTGCGAGCCCGGATAAGCGCGGAGGCTCGCACTCGAAGCAACGGTGCTCGACGCACGCGATATCGGTGAGTGGAATGTCCGATCGCTTCATAATTTTCCTGACAAGTACCCGGGTACCAGCACAGAAAAAGCCAAGCAAATGGCCGGGAAAACATTTTAGCGCGGCGACAGGAGCGCCCACTTTCTCGGTCGGGCTGTCTCCCCCCCCCCCCCCCAAATGCCCTCGAGGTAACGGGGGACCTCGAGTCCTCGACTAGGAGGAAAGCCGCGTCGGGAGGCGCGGCTACGACCTTAGGGCGGGGCTTACGGGATGCGACGGTGGGATCGACGAGCGACCGCGTGAGGGTTTTTTCACTGGCCGTTCCCCTCCCTTCTACGGCAAAACCGAAGTCATGCATGAGCTAGCCTACGCCGCCTGCGTTAACACGGCGAGCATATCAAGTCTGGAAGAAATTCAAAATTACCCCAAGAACTCACCGGAATTCAAGGCGGCGGTTGCCACCTTGCGTCAAAGCAACCACATCCACATCGCGCTCGAGGAGGCCGCCCGTGTGCGGATATCCCACATCCAACACACCAAGGGCGGAGGGGAGACGAGCGACTCGGACCGCGTTTACGCGGAACTCGCCTACGAGCGTTTCCTCTGAGTACGTTTCCGCGGAACCGCGACCGGACGTTGCCTCCTATGAGTACGACAATCTAAAGCGAGCTTTCATCGACAGACCGTTGGAATGCTCCCTACTCACAAGCGCCAAAGCCGCCGCTTGAGCTGCCTTCGCGCGCAAGACACCTGACCGGCATGCCCCCGACCGTCCGACCCCTAATCCGACGCCAAGACCCAAACCCAAGCCCAAACCGCCACCGAGAGACAACGCCGACACCAAGGACCCAAAGCCCAAGAACCCCGACCAAAACGCGTGATGGTGTGAGCCGCCGCGCCACGTCATGCAACGACCGTTCGAACTTCATGCGTTACCGCGTGCGGAATAGAGCGTCCGAGTGGAAACGATTAGGCGAGCGAACAAGTTCAAGGCTGGATTCGTCGAGGGGTTCGCATACCTTTCATAGGCGGCCGGCGGCCCCCACCTTTCAACAACGGTACCTCCATGCTAGACGCAGCACAACCGCAGCCCGACTTCATGGATTCCGAGCTTCCAAGATTCCTGTAGTCAAACGCATGGGAGCTGGGACAGCCAAGCAAATGGGTTTCCATAATGTTTATAGTCCCGATACCGGGCGAAAACAAATGGCGACTCATTATCGACCTACGCCCCCTGAACAAGTACTGCAAGGACCACAAACTCACGTACGAGACACTCTAGCACCTCATGAACCTGACGCGAGCCGGCGACTGGATGGTTTCCTTCGACCTCGCGGACGGCCACTACACACTAGGCATACGGGCAAAAGACACGGACTTCTTTACGGTAAATTATCGCGGCACGCTGTACCGTCTAGTTGGCCTTCCAATGGGCTTGAAACGTAGTAGTTACTATTTCTGCCGGCTTCCCGAAGCTTTTATCCGCCATTTACGCGAGCCGCTGCCCAACCCCACCGGGCACACCCCTTGCACATCAACAAGCCAAGAACCCATGCGACCGAAATCTTCCCGACGCTATATGCGAAACTCGCGATGGAGAGGCGCCCGCTTACTCCCTTACATGGACAACTTCTTGTTTTTTTGCCGACAAAAGAGACGCAGCTCTACAACTCCGCGATTGCGTCTAATTGTAATGGGGCTTAACGGTTAGTTAAAGTACCATGTTGAGTCCGCCGAACACAACGCGTGGAGACACAACGTCACAAGCGTAGTAAATTGTCCGCGGCGGACGCCCACCTGCTTTACCTCTAAAGCAGCTCCTCTAGCTTGTAGCAGCCACCTTCTGCCTTTGCGCTCACCCAATCGGCTCGCGCAACCCACCCACCCTTCCTTGATCAAGCGTTAACTTTTCAACTAGGGGCAGCGTACCTGGGTACGCTTAAGCCGTACATGGGTACGCTTCCACAAAAAATAAAGCAGCAGGGGCAACTTTGGTCAACACGCCTAAACAACTAAATAGAGAGGGCCCTAGGACCCTAAGGACTCCACTCTTATAGGCTTAGGGTCATTAAAGGCCTTGCGGTGAGACGCGGTCAGATGCCCCATTGCTAGATGGTACAGTCGCCGCAATGGGGCCGCTAGAAGGGTCCCACTTGCGAACGCGTCCAACCAGCCCCCCGGCCCATATTTTGCGCCTATCTAAGGCCATGACCCAAGTTAAGGATTCAAACGGGGCATATGTTATGGAATTAGTAGTTTCTTTGAGCGGTGCTTGGGTGAAAATGCGATTTTCTGACGTGCACCCCGAAATAACCCGCGATGTCGGCGTCACGCGGCACTCCCTACCCGTCGTGACCTCGGAACGAGAGGACTCCTCCTCACCCACGCATCACACAGTCTCCCAAGATACTAATAAGTCCTATGCCGAGTATTTTAAGCAAATGGTGGAGGGAGACGATGGAGAGGATGGTGGAAAGGACGACCCCCGTCCCGAGGCGTACGCCGACGACTCTCCCGTACAAACCGGATGGGAACTAGCACATGGCGTCGAGTGTCAACGGACCAAGGACGGAAAAGGTCCCATTAGAGCACCATGCATCAAATTTGGTAGTTTACATTATATCTTGACCTCCTATGTATTTTTAATGGCTTTTCTTTCCACATATCCCTCCGCTCGAGGCTGTGCATGTAGCCGCGGACTCCCATCGCGGAGGAGTGCCATGCAAAAGAATGCCCGCGGTTCACTATCGTCTCTCTAGCGATGAGAAAAACAACATTAATTTGACTTGACTATATAGTGTAAACACCTGAGAGGTGGAATATGTCAACAAGACAAGCAAAGTTCGAAACCTTGAGGCATCGCCTCATGACCCTAAGCACGGGAAGCGCATGGCGTGCAATGGCTGTGGTGCACCAATCGCTTTGCTTGCTCACTTTGCAATACACCAGTGCAGATTAACTCAGCCTAACTCAATAAAGGCTGCTTTGCTAAGCATATGTAATAGCACAATGGTTGGGTTAACGAGTGAGAAAGATATAATCCTTACATGTAGTGATGCCCCCGCCCCGCTCGTCCCCCCCGCCCCCCCCCCCCCCCCCCCCCCCCCCCCCGGCCCTTCAGAAGAACTTGATAAAGGCGCAAACTACCTCCAGGCCTCACACGTCGAAATATATCCGTGTCACCCCCATATCTTGCACCTACACAGCTGTGTCTTGGGCTTCCTTTATTCTTGGTGAGCGATGGGTGAGCGTGTATCGGCCCGGGGAACAATAAAGTATTGCAAGTATCGGCCGATGGGGGCGGCGTCGACCGCCCGCACATCCAAGCGCAAAAGACAAATTCACCTATACTTTTCAAAACGAACTTCCGTACTATCTTTAGTCACCTTGTATGAAGTGGGAGAGGAGGAGTCTTTGGTTACGCAAAGCTATGTAAAGTTCTTTGGCAAGTGGTACAGAAATGGGGCGGTGATGGCACATCTTCCGGAATGGACTCGCGCGATTAAGGCGGTGAAGCTTTAAAACCTAAACCTCGTATTTCCAACCGCAAGAAAGATATGTTAGGATTATTTTCTTAAACGGACGGGGAAAAACTCGTTGATTTGGCATGCTTCTGGCGGGGTCGACGGCAAGCGTACCCGGGTACGGCTTGCCGATCTTTTCGGCCCTCAGATGGACAGTTAAATATAAATAATACCTCTAAGTTTGAATAGGTGTTTAATGATCTGTTTATCCAAAATGTAAGCAAACTGTCATCTTTGGCGTAATCTGACTCCCGTTCGCTATAATAAACATAGCAACGTCTTTCTGCTTCTCTTCATGGCACTCTGGGTTCCTATCTCCGCGACGCTTTTCAGGAGGGCAGTGCTGATGCGGTGGCATGCCATCTTGTTCCTCGGGCTTAGGTTTTTTCCTCTTTTCTTCTTTTTGCTTGGTGGCCTTCACTGATTTTTGTAAGAAAGTTTTATCGTTCGCTATAATACAAATAACCATCATCATACCGCCTTGCTGCTGCTCCTGTAGATTGCTCAAGCACAGTAATGTACATATACTGAGTACAGAAAACTCTCCGCCCGCCTCGCGCCACGTTTACAATTCTCCCCAGGGTGGATAAAATATAAGATGTGATGACTGTTGCAAAATACGTCTTCGCAATTCTGTCGGATGCTCTGCGTTGAGAATCCGAGTCACGCGCCCTCTGCAGTCGCCGCCACCTCAGTGCGGCCGCCACCAGTCCAGGCATCCGACCTCCCCATCTCAGCCCCGCCCTGCCCCTTCGACTGTCGTTCCTGCCCTCCCTCCTTCCGCGTCAATCAACTCGCACCTTCAGAATGGTTACCGCTAAGCTCAGCTCCGCCCCCACGGTCGCGACCGCGCGCTCCGTCACTCTGCGCCGGACGGCGGCCCCCTCCACCCTCGGCGGCGCTGGCCTCACCGTCCGCCGCAGCCCCGAGGCCGCCGGCCTTCGCAGCGACTTCCTTGGCGCCTCTTCTCTGGGCGGTCTCTGCTCTGCTGTTGCCGGTAAAAGCATCTATCTTCCCGTGCAGCTTGTGCCATGGTCTTTCAGCATCCGGTCTTGCACTCACCGTCGGGCGGTATTCGTGGCAATGCGGGCCGGAAAGCGAAAGGTTGCCGGAGCAGCACACACTTCGGTGCGAAATGAAAACCATAAGGAGCTCGTCTGGAGGGGCATCAGATAGAGCGGTTGTAATATTTGGTCACCATAGTATTATTTGCTCAGGGGCGTGAGCAAAGGGGCGAGGTGTGTGGGGGCGAGGTGTCTGAACCTAAGGGCGGTGACGAATAGTGGGACAGCTGGAGTGGGCTTTAGCTGGTGTTGGCTGTCGAAGGGTATGCAACTATTCGGTTGTTTGTCTTTCACAGCTTGATGTGCTATAGCTCTGGTACACAGTACAGCCTTGAACACTATCTTCAAGAGTAGGGAAATGTGCCGCCTATTGGGCCATCTGCTGTATTTCTCCTGTCCCGGGGGAACTTATAGGTGTGTGTATGTGTGTGCATGATTTGGTAGGTATGGCGCTCAGCCCTGTGAGACAGGTGGTCCGGCTGTTTAACCCTTTTGTCATCGAGTGCAACAACAAGAAGGGTAAGGGAGCCACGGTCGCGAAGATCACCAACAGGTGCCTCTCCCCCCCTTGCCCAGCTGAAGACAGAAACATATACAGTCACACATTCGTAGAGGTTGGTTGAGCTGCTGCCAGGTTGGTGCGAACTGCTTTGTGCCGGGAGTCATGACGTCCCGATGGCGTTTTTGGTGGACAGGAAGCGCGCACGCAGGTCTGGATTCCGTGTGCGTATGGCGACAGTGGGCGGGAAGAAGATCATCAAGGCGCGTAGGTGGGTGGTGCCCAGCTTCTCTCCTCCGATTCCCTCGCACCCCCCTCCCCCCCCCCCCCCCCCCCCCCTTCATACCGCTAGGATGGTTCTGACATGTGGTACTTCCCCCACCCACACACAGGGCCAAGGGCCGCCACGTCCTGGCGCCGGCCTCTCAGCACGGCCGCAAGTAGATCCCGCACAGAGTCTTGGAAAAAAGAGTGCAAATGCTTTTAAAATTCTCTGTAACCAATACACTTCCCTACACATCATCAGCCCACCCCACCAGCCATGCACACACATTTTACGCGATATAAAATGTGAATAGAATATGCACATCAGCTGCAGTGGTCCACAACCCCTCCCCTCCGCTTTGTCTCTTAAAAGCGCGAGTTACTCGGTGGCGTTGCCCTCCCTTGGGCCGCCGGCGTCGGCTTTGGCGGTTTCGGAGCGGCGCTGCGCCTCCAGTGAAAACCTTTCCCAGTTGGTGCACATGATGATGGCTGTGAGGAGGAGGCAGAGGAGGGCGTAGCCGCAGGCGACGCCAGTGAAGAGGCCAACCAGGTCGTTACGCCAGAGGTATACGCCAATGTATACGCCCGGGACCTGTCCCACCCATGACCCCACCAGCCCCACCCCCAGCACCACGCTGGTGCGGCCCATGGCCATGGGAATGCGCTCCAGCAGGACCGCCAGCGTCATCAGCACCATCATCGCAACCATCGGCACGCGCACCTCGTGGAACAGCTCTTGTATGGCCTCGTCCGGCGAGAAGACCATCGCGACGTAGCGCGCAAAGAATAGCATCACACCCGCCAGCAGCGCAACCGCCACCACGCACGTCCCGATGCACACCCGCGCGCACAGCTTGGCCTGCGAAGAGGTCATAGTCATAATGCACTCGCCACATTCAGGAATTAATCAAGCCAGGGCAGAGATAATGGCCATGAACATTTGGTTGGGGGGTCGTAGTCAAGCGATGAAGAAAAGGTTCGGGGTCGGAGTAATGCGGTGAAATGTTCACGCATGGTACAAAAGAAAACAGTGTGAACTTAAGAGAAAGGATATGCAAAAGCACCTGAATAACTAGAGGTTAAACAGGTTTTCCTCCTTTTCCATCTCTGCTGCGCGACCTTGACTAAAGGCCCGTTTGTTTTTCCCTCCTCTGCACGTGATTTTCATTCCGTTCTTTGCAATCAAAGCGAACTGAAATGCCAGTGCTTCATTTATGACAACTGCAAAAAATAACGAAACGGCACGCACAGTACACGTACTCTTACGCAATGCTGTAATCATCGGACGCCACGACAGCTCATCTGACCCAATCAAGCTGACGACACTTGGCCTGCCTCAATGCCTTCATCATCGACCGCAGTCATATGGTGTCGCCTTCTCAATGTGATCCCAAACCAACTGACCTAACGCAAGGGGAGACAGGCGTACAATTTGTACTATGCTAAGATAATCGGATTGATGCGCCTATTTAGACGGACTTCAGAAACCGTGGTACCAAACGACCAACGGAACTGGTGTCGACCAGACATGGGTAGGTAGAGCCGACGAAAGAAGCAAACTTAATATTTTTTGGTGAATGCGCTGCTGACGAACAGTTTCCAAGCGAGGGGACCGATCCGATTAAGGTACAATGATAAAATGGGCCTACTTCAATATAAATCTATGTCCCGAGTCTGCGGCATAGATTGGAGTGTTGCTATTCTGGACAGAAGTTTTGAAAATGCACATTAAATGTGTACACGACTGAATTGAGGGGCCACACAACGAATGAATGCCCATAATTCGATTGAGTGATGGTGTGCATGCGATGTGCTTGCTGGAGGGGCTAAGGCACACCTGGTGCGTGTCACCCGCGCCGAGTGCGACGCCGAGGTGGATGGCCATGGCGCCGCCCATGGAGCCGATGAAGGTGAGCGCGATCCACATGATGCGGTAGCTGCAGTTGAAGACGCTCACCTCCTCCGCGCCCAGCTGCGCGGCCACCGCGCCGATGGCAGCCACGCGCCAAAAGTCGGACGCAAGGCTGAGCGCGGCGGGGAAGTAAATGCGGCAAAATTCATGCACTCGCGCGCGTGTGACGTGGCTCCATGACCAGCCGGCCTCGGGCCAGCAGTCACGGTACAGCTTCATGCCCACCCAGTACACCCCCAACAGAAGTGCCAGCTGACAATACTCCACCACGGAGGTGACGAGCGGGCACGCGGGGAAGCCGAAGCCGGACCAGCCGGGGACGGGGATGCCCAGCACAAAGACGAGGCCGAGGCAGAGGTTCATCAGCATGGCAACGAAGCCGGTGGTCATGCCGGGGTGCATGATCTTTTGGCTGGTGAAGAACTGGCTGATTTGGCTGATGCCGATGCGAGCAGGGAGGCAGGCCATGAGGACGAGCGCGTAGTAGGAGGCGTCATCTGCCACCTCGCGCGGCTCCCCCAGCGCGAGCAGTAGCGGGCCCGTGAGCGCCCAGGAGAGCGCCACGGGGATGAAAATAGCGGACAGCACCGTGAGTGATACCTGAGGCCAGGCGGGAGGGGAGTCAGAAAGTATTGCAAAGGTTGGCCACTCAGATCGGCTCAACTCAGCTTAGATTAGTTTAGCGCTGTGTGTGTTTGTGTGTGTGTGTGTGTGTATGTGTGTGTGTGCGCGCGTGTGTTTGTGATGTCTGTGTGTGAATGTGTGCGTATTTGTACGTGTGCGCGAGTGGGTGCTAATGTGTGTGTGTGTTTATGTGTGTATAGGAGATAAAAGTAAGAGAATATGTGTATGTGTGTTCGCGTGTGAATATACGTGTTTATGTGTGATTATAAGTGAGAGAGTGTTGGTATGTTTGTTTATGTCTGCGAAAGAAAAAAGATATACACACTCGAGATAAAGTGCGTGTGTGTGTGTGTGTGTGTGAGAGAGAGAGACTTCGTGAATGAGTATATCACAGATTGGTAAATCAATATGTGATTAACAGTTGGTATGTGTTCACGCGCGTGTGTGCAAGTTCTCAAATGATGTTTTGGGGCGGGCATGATTCGAGAAGCCTAACAAGTAGAGCAAATGCATAGTGCTTCAGAGCTGCGCACCCGAGGCGGGGCTCAGGATATCTACAAAACCGGGAGGGGAGGGGAGGTGCTGCTTCAGAATGAATGAGCAAGCCGTCATGCTATAGGAGCCACGCTAACATGATGTGAAGGGTAGAGTTAAGGGAGTTGCCTGCAGCCAGATGCCCGCCATCTGTTTGTTCCCCGAACCGATCGCCTGACTGCAAAACATTCCGAGGACGCCGCCCATGATGAACACGCCCGTGGACTGGGTCCACAGGTCGCTGATGGAGGCGGCAGCCAGGTACCGCGTGCCGGTGTAGCCTACCAAAATTGAAGGAGGGCGCAAGTGGTAGCGTGATTCGGGTTTCAGAGAAATAACGAGGTGCAATGGAAATATTTAAAAAAACCCGTAAAGAAATTACTAGGGTTCGGTCGGTCGAAAAAAAGGTTTCCGAGGTAGGCTGGAAGGGTTGAGTCGGGAGGAGAAGGAAGGAGGGATAAAGCCGTGCATTTGTCTGTCTCAGCGCTGTAAGGGGGTCATCACCCAGAAGAGCAGAGTCTGTGGTCTTGATCACCACCCAACTGACGCGGAGCACGAATATGCTCGCGCTGAGGTAGAGCAGCTCGCGCAGCTCCCGGAACCAGCCGTGCGACGGCCGGCTCAGGCCGTCAGCGGAGGGCGTGGCCCCAACATCACCCGCACTTTCCTCCTCCCCGGGAAGCAGAGGCTCAGTGGTTCCATTGACAGGGTCACGCTGCGCCTGATCGGAAGTCATAGCGTCTCTACCCGTACTTCGGGAGAGGAAGGACGATCGGAGCTGGAAGTCAGGCGGTGCGGTGAATGCTGTAGTATATACGGTGGGTGGCGAAAATATTTGCCTCCTGCCCTCCGACTGAAGCGATGCCGGAAAGATACACCCACAGGTCTCAGAGGAGGGGTGGTCCGGGTAAATCCTAGGTCGAGGTTGTGCAGGCCCTCGCCCCTCGGTTCTGTATAGCAGCTTTGAGAAAAGTGACACAGGGCTCGCCGGTGAAACGCTGTCACGCGTAGCATCACGGTGACGACACAATCAAATTTTTAATAGCCGATATATATATTCACATCAATACAAAATCAGGGGCCTGCAAATCCATGTACCTGTACGTGCAAATCATAGCAAGCAGGGAGGCGGATGAATTTTTTTTTTGCTGCGCCCCCGGGATATGAGACTGGCAGGTAAACTCGTACTGGTGGAGAAAAAATATGCGCCGATGATTACATGTCCAAAATCGTCGACCTTGCATAATGTGTGCTGACGTAGTGGCATGCCGTCCTGTTCCTTGGGGCTTGGGCTAAGGTTTTCCCCTCTTTTCTTCTTTTTGCTTGGTGGCCTCCACTGCTTTTTCTTTTGAGTATTTTCGTTTTGCCTCTCAAAATGCACCAAGTTCAAAGAATAGAACTTATTGTACGAATCGCGATGGCTGTCGTTTTAATTGCACATTATGGTGTTTTTCCAGGAAATGTCATTCAAGCGACGCTGTGATGGTATCATGCATTTTGCTAAAAACATTCAGTCACACTCATTCAAGCTAAGTTTTGGTCTCCTACTAATGAGGTCTTGAGCTGTTACATGGCCTCTTCATGTATTCCACATATCATGGCTCGTAAATGTGTCGTTTTAATTGCACGTTTTTTTGCGTATATCTATTACAAGTGACATGAAGTTCTTGATCATCGCCATTGGCCTCAATGGATGCTCTAGCAGCTTCCCTTGTATCTACCGTAAGATTAAAAAAGCGCTAATGCAGTTAAAGGCTTCCCAACGCTATGCGACGGCGGGGTCGGAAGTTGCGAATCGCATGGGACTTAAAACGTTGGAGGAGCAAATTCAGCTTGCTTACACGCCTCCGGGGCTTAGTGACAGCCACCACGCAGCCCGGGCTTCTGAAAGTGAGGGTGAGGGCTGCTCGTCTTACGTTTGCCTTGGATGCATCAAGTCCATCGGGCCTCAACACAAGGAGCTCAAATGGCTGCCCCTCCCACGGAAGACCAAACCGGGGCCCGATGACTACGGCGTCACGGCGAGGACCAATGTCAACGATGCGCATTTGGGCACCATTCTGAGGCCCATGGTCGACATGCCAATCCAAAACTTCATTTTTGACTGTCTGCACTGCAAGCTGCGTATCGTTGCACAGATTTTCAAGTGGACGGCAACTCGAAACATTAATGATGAAAAGCTAGAAAAGGTGAGACCTAACATACCATGCATTCAATAACACTTCCTTGCTAGTTTTACTATCATTGAATTTCAATTAAATGTATATTCATTTCAATGAAGTTTCACTCAAATGAAAGTGCGTTGAAATTCATATAATATGTGGCGATTAGCCATCTACAACCAACTGCTAGCACAAATCTGTTCCGTTCTGTCGTTGTTCTGTTGCTGCTTGATGTCAGTATGGTGGTGCAGATAGAAGAAGAACAGAAAATGCCTCACTGCTTGTACTTTAGCAGTAAATTGTGTTGTAAGTGAACAAAGGAATTGTTAAAATGGTTCTGTTACCTCCCTCTACTGCATTGGGCTCAAATAGGTTTCTGCCCATATAGCTTACGCATGCTTGCCTTGCTTACCTGTCAGGCGTTAGGGCTTTCCAACCGTCGTCAACAATCTAGTGACGCGGCTCGTCTAGCATGGAGAATCACGACGCGGCTCATTCTGCATCGGAAACCTCGCCTAGGCGCTTCTTCTAGGTAGTTAAATTGATTGTGCGTACCGGGAGGTACTGTTCGTATAGTGCGCATCAAAACCCTTGCTAATATTGCAGTAGCGACGTACCCACGTTGTACGTCCGTCCGATGGAAAAGCACGAATTGGATTTAGTAACGAGTACGTGTACAATGTCATGTAATGTATTGTTGCATGAATGTACTCGTCACATATAGTAGCTATGGGCAATTGCGATGTGATTTAACGTGTAGGTCTGTATTTGGATTAAGGAGCGCATGAAAATCAAGCTCAACGCCTGGACGCAGGCTGGCCAAAGACGCGCAAGATACAAAGGCGGATCGTCTTGTCAGCAAAGCTGTGGCGGGGGAGCTTTGCTCTACACTCATGGACTTCTCTCGTGAATTGATGGACCATGTGTACGATGACCCCAACAACGCGCTCTGCCAGTGATCGAAGCACGTGTGGAGTACCCTTTGCTAATGGAACCATCTCATCGGACAGGGCAAAGCAGATGACCGCGCGTCTCCCGACCACATGCCGTCCGGGTTCAGGCGGAGCGTGTCATGCGCGTCTTCTTGGTGCGATGCTTGCCCAAGCACGTGACATTGTACATGCATGTCACTCATCGAGTTGCATGGCTCTTTGGACAAGTTCAACAGCCAAGGCGCAGGGGCGATTCACCATGAGACACGCTTCGCTTCGCTAAAACGCAGCAACATGCATCTTGAGAGCGTTGATGAGCAGGCCTTCTGCTTTGTGCGTTTGTATTAGGATGTGATCGCTCGGAAGGGTTACCCCAAGAGGTGGCTTAAGCCCCGCCTGCTAAGTGTTGGTCGCAACAAAGCTTATGTTGAGATCCACGAAGGCACGGTTGCAAACGCCAAGCAGCAAATGGAAGACCTCGGGGTGGAGCATGATGAAGACCTCGTGATAATTCTGCTCTTGGAGAATACCATGCTGGACGGAGACGACCGGGACCGGCAACATAGCGAAGGCGGTCCCGACCCATAGAGCGACGACGACTCAAATTCGGACTCACACGACGAGATCGATGCCCGACCCCCTTCTGGCACAGTTGGCTTTTTTGATGTGTATAATCTCTACTATTGTGTCCTCGTCCCTTTGCATGACATACTCTAGGTTATGGCGAATTGTGTATGATTTTTGTATTGTTACATGGCACAATCATCATTGTAACTATTTAACTCCTTCACACAATACATTGTCCCCGCCCCCTCGCCCCCCCGCCCCCCCCCCCCCCCCCAGCCCCCCCCAAAAAAGGCTATGCAGTGTATGTGAAGGGGGTGAATGCCGCTAAGGTCAACGCCCCTAAACATGCGAAGGCAAATGCTCAAAAAACCCATGCTGATGTGAATGCTTAAAAACATGCTGAGGTGAATGCTAAAAAACATGTTAACGTATATGCTCAGAAAATGTTACTAAAGTGAAAGTTCAAAAGCATGCTAAGGTGAATGCTCAAAAGCATGCTAACGTATATCCTAAAAAAACCTGCTGAGGTTAATGGTCAAAATCATGCTAAGGTAAATGCTTAGAAAAAACATGCTGCGGTGAATGTTGTAAAACATGTTAACGTATATGCTCAGAAATATGTTTAGATGAATGCAAAAAAAGGCACTAGCATACAAATCGAACTTAAATCATACGGATACTAATTACAATTACAAAAAACCTAATAATTCAGGTCGGTGTGGTGATTCCTGTTATGTGATTTATGTTATGCCATTCATGTTCCTCTCATGTTCCCACATAAGACCACCCAATATGTACGAATATGGTCTTACGCGCTCCGCGCGTCAATTTTGTAATCAAGCATTTTCTTCTCCTTTCTTGTCCCGACTGCCTCGTGCTCGGTCTGATGCTCCGCCTTGCACCTCGGCCGACTCCCATCCCGGAGTGCTACACCTCGGCCGATTGCAAGCCCGCTCGGCTGTGATGCCGCAACGCTCCATCCCGGCCGACTGCCATCCCGGTTGCGCTACCGCCACGGCCGACTAGCATGCGATGTTGCAGCTCCTCGTGCCAATCGGTGGTGCCGTAATGCGCGTTCTGCACGCCCCGTTGCATGGTCTGCTCGTGCCGGTAAGTTGCGAAGTAATGCGCGTTCCGCACGCCGCGCTGTAGGGTCTGCTCGTGCCGGTAGGTAGTGCACTAACGCGCGTTCCCCACGCCCCGTTTCAGAGTGTGCTCGTGCCGGTCGAAGTGGTCGTAACGCAGCCCATCCCGGGCGAATGACATGCGCGAGCGCCATCCCGGCGCAGCTGCGCTGCCCCATTCCGCCTCAAACTAACATGGTACTCGGCGCCCGGGTTATAGGCTCTATGGGAAACTTATCTCTTTCCTTTGTGCAATACCCCTAAAGTGTCATGGAATTGGATTAGAAGAAGAACAATATGATCACGGACGGACAAAAACGGAAGGTAACCAAAAGGGCAAGAGTGACAAGAGGATAATGGAATCCAAAGCATTGCAAAAGGAAGCACTACATTATGCACAAACTTAACACATCAATCTAAGGAAACTCCTAGGCAACGCCGAGAATGCAACACGTGGAGGCGACAAGCGGCACCTCACGCGCCGCTCGAGGAAGCACATGCGCGCTTACGGCGCATGGCGCGGGTGAAAAGCGCTCTGGCAAGAGAAGGTATCCCAGCCAAAGAAGAAGCGGCCTCCACACCGTTCGCGGCGGTGGACAAACCGCGCAAGACGTTATCCGCGTGAGCGACATGGAGAGCGAAAGAACCCCTTCGGCGCCAAGAGGCCAACAATGTGCCCACGTGCATCCCTTTAGATGCGGCTGCCTGCTTGGCAAGCTCCGTTAAGAGAGGGGTGGCGTGGCCGCCGAGAGTACCAAATTCCGTGACCGCAAAGGGGATGAAGCGGATGTCGTAGCGACTCCTCACCCCCTTGAAGTACTTCTCGAACTTGGTCTTCTCTGCACGGCGTAGACCGACTTCGGGAGACGGGGGGCTAGAAACGCCGAACAAAGCAAAAACTACGGCATCAAGAGCAGGTTTTGAGCCTCGGATGCCATGGTAGTGCAAGACACCTACATCCCCGGGGATGCCGTCGTTGCCGTTGGGGAGATGGACTAACATCGTGGGATCCCAGAGAGCCTCGACGCCAACCCCGAGTGCGCCCCGAACCTCGGGGATGATTTCCGCAAGGGCCGTCACTAACCAAGAGTGAGCGGAGTGGATCGAAGTATCTCTGCCGCATCGAGCCAAACGGTCAGCAAAAGGAGTGGCCCGCGCATCATCCAACATGTCAACACCCGCCGACGCGAACTCACCCCACATAGCTTGAACCGAGAGATGGTAATAAGCACAAGCAAGGGGGGGGCGTAAAGTGGAGAAGATGCGGGGTGAGGGTAGACCGAAGATGCGACAGACTGCGACGCGGAAAAGGGCGTCGTAGTTCTCATGGAACTTGTCACGGAGCTCGCCCAAGCGACCCAAAGTAGGCGGGCCCGAAGCCAAAAACGAAAGGGCGCCGTGGCCGAGACGAGATGGAAAACGATTCTGGCCGAGCGCGGTTAGAAAACGTGAGAGCGAGCTTCGCGAAGCGAAGCAACTTGACGCGGTCTTTGATGTTGGCTTGTAGCTTTGGAAAGATGTCCGTGGCAAACGCAGAAAGGGGTACGAGCGCGGGCAGGCCATCAAGGGACCGAGCAATCTGCTCGTTATTTGATCGGGCTTCGGCTACACAGCATGCGCGAGCAACCGTTGGACGTTGCAGGGGAAGCATCGCTAAGGCTGTGGTTGTCATGGGTTCGGACTCGGGGAGAGCGTGACAACCGCACGCGGCATATAATCGCGCTCACGACGAAGCGAGTTCTAACGACCACATAGGTTCCTTGTCGCCGTCGTCTCCGTCCGGTGTACCACGCCCGCGGGATGCCGCTGTGATCATAGCAGTCGCTAACCGTCCATACATGCTCGGCTCCATCGGAACTTTGTCGTAAGAATCCCCGCGCACGCGAGAATCTTGCGTTGTAAGAAAGCGGATAGCGGAGCCCACTGCCAAACTAGCCGCTCCGTAATGGGCCGCATCCGCTAAGTCATCCAAGTCCCCCACCCCCATGCCTCCGAAACGCATGGGAAGAGACATCTCGGAGCAAGTGTTGCGGGGTAGGCTAGCTAAGGGAAGGCGCAATATCTCAGCCGCCATATCTAGGGTGGCATTGTCAGCGCGCTCGAGGAAGGTCACGACGGTGTCACCGTTCCCCTCGCCTCTGCCAAGAGCGCGGGGGACAGTACGGGCAAAATGTCCGAAGCGGCGGTTGCAATGTTGATGGATACGAAGCGTTGCGTGTGAGTGCCGGTGAGCCGCTATACCCCATAGACGCTCGCCATAGGCCTCATACTTGCTTAAGGCCGTTTCGACCACGTCCCAAGCAAAATCGAATGTACCCATTGCCCACCCCCCCCCCCCCAACACTTTCGTCCCTTCCGTGGAGACATGTACTGACAGCATGTCGAAATAAAACTGTGAGAAAGAGTGTATATTTATGTGTGTGTGTGTGTGTGTGAGAGAGAGAGAGAGAGAGAGAGAGAGAGAGAGAGAGAGAGAGAGAGAGAGAGAGAGAGAGAGAGAGAGAGAGAGAGAGAGAGAGAGAGAGAGAGAGAGAGAGGGAGACAGAGAGAGGGAGAGAGAGAGAGAGAGGGAGAGACAGAGAGAGAGAGAGATTCAGAGCAGATCTCTCCGCCAAACTTCACACAAGTTTATCAGATCTGCTCAACAAATCTTCTGATACGGCTTTTCGGATATATGTCAGGGGGGTGAATATCAGCGATCACCCTACAATAACACATATTTAGGCCGTTGGGTAAGTTGTCGAAAGTACCATCGACACCAAGAGAGGAACACAAACAGTTTGCGCGGATGGTTACAATAAGGCCAACGCTAGCATACGCCTCCGGTATAGCGTCGCCAATAGCCACGAGAGACGCAGGGGGTCTCAGGAAGTGCCCATCTTCAGAATAACCGCAGACAACGGATTCGTTCAAAGCAATCGCAGCCAACTGTGTGCATATCCGGGGGGGGGCAGCTATTGCGAAGAATCTAGCCCCGAAAACGCAACCTTGATGGACGCCACGGATACTCGGGATACGCATAGCCACGCCATAAGCATTTGATGAGTCGTAAACGTAAAATGTATGTGGACGGCCATACAACATTGTAGCGACGCAGGGCAACGGTCGAAGTGCGGGATTTTCTGACAATTCCTCAAACATGAGACGCCGCAAGAACTCGTTGAATAAAGCGTTGGGTGCGTCGCCTTGCATGTCCGCCTAGTCATGTGAGGCGTCAAGCGCGGCTCGAACCATGAATTGTACGATCTCAACCCCGCCGGGGACGCCAACACCAAATTGGTGCCGAGCAGCCAACCATTGAGACACTTCGTCACCAATTACGGCGAGAAGCGCACGATTCGCGATAAGAACTAAAAGTTCTTATCATCGGGCGCAACGTTCCCTCTTGGTCACGAAGATGTTGCTCTTGTTGCTGTTGTCGTGTTGCCCCATTTCGGCCGGCTCGACGTCAACAAGCTGGTCGACGTCGAGCGAGCGCCATACCCTAGCGCTGCTTCCCGACTTTCCGCCGCCAGCTTCAACACCCGCGCCCCACCGTTGATCTGTCCTCTCTACCACACACTCCTGAAGATACATGCCCCACCCCCCCCAAATGGGACGGTACCTTAGTAGTATCTAGTCATTAAAAAACATATCGGACGGCCCGACCGGAAGATCTTGGCGACGAAAGCGTACATATTTTTTTTCAAAAAGCCCTCTATACATGGCTTTTTGTGACAGCTGCGAGTCGCGCGGATCGCACGGACGGCCCTCTTAGCCCCCTCCCGTGCCTTGCGTGGCACGGCTGCGGGGGTTACAATGCCCACAACACGGAGGTAAGGGGATGCCGACGGGCTTGCGAGCACACCCCCCTCCGGGGCCGCCGCCGCTACGCCGCCGGACGCCGCTTTGAACCACTCTATCTATCTATCGGATCAAGCCCTGATTTTTATGGTGTATTGTTCCTCTTTCGCAGTATCTTATACTCTTGATGGCCTACGGGTATTCTTTCTTTGTGTGTGGGATTGGGCTACTCGGAGCTACTCGATCCGTTTATTGGGTCAACCCCTTGCAACGTGCTTGATATTATGGTCTTTTTTTTCTCTACCGCATTGTCTTGTGCACTCGATGGCCTACGGCTTTCGTTGTTTGTGTGTTACATCGGGCTCCTATGAGCCACTCGATCCCTTTCTTGGGTTTGCGTGTGGCATCGGGCTACTCTAAACCATATCATTCGTTTCTTGGGTCAACCCCACGTCACGTGCTTGGTTCCTAGTGTTAGATTCCCTTGTCACATACTCTTATGCCCTCGGTGCCATGCGGGTATTATTTGTTTGTGTGTGGAATCAAGGTGCATTGAGCCACTCGATCTGTTTCAAGGGTTAAAGCCCATGCCATGTGCTTAGCGCATGGTTTTTTATTCCCCTTCGTGATCTCAGCAAGCCTAACTTCACATTGTCTTGAGTTGATATCGGGGTATCTTGAGCTACTATGTGATGTCTTTGTTCATCACTGCCATGCCCTTGTAATGACGGTGTGGATTCTGTTTTTGGTGATTATATGTACACAATATAATGGTCTTATCCCTTCGCCGCTTTATTATATAACGGTTCACGTGCTTATATGCATTTTCTCTATTCTTTGCATTCCTTAGCTGCGCATATTTGTTTGGTGAGTAGTGTATGAGGCCATGTCCAACAACGGCTCGGTTGTTTCTAATTATGACGACATGGGCTATATGTTATATACAAATGCGTAGGCGCCCGCCGGCGGCGCAGCGGCGGCGGCCCCCGAGAGGGGTGCGCTCGCTCGCCCGTCGGCACCTACCTCTACCTCCACGCGATGGGCGCTGGTAACCCTATAGCCGTGCCAGGCCTGGCACGGCAGGGGGCTAAACGAGGCACCGATAGCTGCGATCCGCGGGATCTGCAGCTGTCGGGAAGCCATGTACGGAGGGTTTTGGAAAAAAACATAATATCCGTACACCGGCACATGGATCTCCCGCTCGGCCAGTCCGATATGTCTTTTCCGCGACTAAATACTCGCAGATTCTCTCCCGACGATGGGGTGGGAGCGGCGTTTGCGAAACATTTTTGGCGAAGAAGGGTACGGACGGATCAGCGGAGGGACGAGAGTGTTGGAGATGGCGGAGGACAGCTGGAAAGCAACGCTAGGGCACGGCGCTCGCTAGCTGTCGCCAGCCTTGCGAGAGCCTTAGGTCTCCCATGGGGGCGAGGCTTGATGCTACGCAGGACGGAGGTGGGTCGCAGCCGGAGGAGCGGCACGGTCTGGCGGCGGCGGTCCTTAGGATCGCCCGCCGCCGGAAAAGCCCGGTACGGGGGATTTTTGGAAAAATTTCCGTACCCACCATCTTTTGAGGACCGACGACTCGATCCCTGTGTTCTTCCAACCCCTTCCCTAGTCGGTACCCGATTATCGATAGGCTGCCTCAGGCAGTGTGCCAAGGGCTATCGTAACGGCACACTGCTCGTAAAGGCGGCCCCCTAACAACGTAAACCACCGGGGGAGGGTACGGACGGCCACAGCGCGATCAGATAGGTGTTGGAAACAGACGGAAAAAGGACAAGTGACAGGAGAAAATCTGGCTCGGAGGCAGGAGAGCCAGCCGGACACCGTTTGCAGCCTAGTTATTTTCTCTTCTCAGCCCCCGAAGGAGGAGAGACGACTCGGCTAGGTGGCGATTTGCGTAGGGAGGAGCAGCTAATACCTCTGGCGGGGTTGAGCACGGATCGAGGCGGGACCGACGACTACCTATGCGAAGGGGGTTTTTCACATGCCTTTCCCCCTATCTCCGGCACGACCGGAGTCGCACAGGAGCCGAGGTCCGCCTCGATCAGCTCAAGCTGAACAGCCTTGCTGATTAGCGACCCCGCAGCGGCTGGACCAGGCCACGTATCCTGGAGACTAGCGACATTTTATGTTTCATACTTGTATGCTGACCGTACTTATTTATGGGTGTGTTTTAGACGGTATCGTCACTGCCATTGGAGAGGTTGGGATTAGTGGTTCACGGTCTTCTTCACGCTTCTAAGCCCAGTTAGGCGTAGCACAAGGGGGGGCCCAGAGACAGCAGCCGGTTTTCACTGGTATTGTTGTAAACAATTTCAAATTTCAAAAATTTCAAATTACAAATGCGTAGCTTGTGTTTTGCTACAATGTCAATAGTGGTGCTTGGTCGAAGTCAATGACAATGCGAATTGTCTTCCGGGGCGTTATTTGAACAAGAATGACACACGCGCAATTGGACTCAACGCGCAAACAAATAAGCATCACATGTTCTTACATAATTATGTATGCAATAACGTAACTGGATTTATTATCCGAAAAGGGTGGTATCCCACTTTTGATTTAAAAATCCCCCACCTAAAGGTGCATGTGAGACGATAGGTGAGTCGACGGGTGTGTGTGCAGCAAGGATGTGTGATGGCTATATGAGAACTAAACAACACAATGACACACTGCTACTTGTACTTTTTTATATGCACTAGTTGAGCTAGTATCTACATGTGAAAATACGAATGTGAACGTACAAGTAATGATAATGATGTAGTATAATAGCGCTTCTAGATCATTGGCAATAATGCAAGCAAAGAAGTCTCCGCTCGGCGCCGGTCTCATGCAACGCCTAAAGATCATCGTGTGCTTTGGCTCCGGTAGTGCCTTCGTAACTCCATCTGCCAGCATGTCTCATGTACCTATTGACACAGCCGAGATTGTCTTGGCATCCGCTAGTTCCAGAATGTAGTCGTGCTTGATGTCGATGTGCTTTGTTGTGTTCTAGGCCATGGGGCTGTTAGCAAGCTTGACTACTCCCTCGTTTTCCTCAGAAACCGTTGTAGCACCGCGTTGGCGTTGCTGGGCATCATGCATCAACTGCCGAAAGTGTACTTGGCTTTGCCATGCACGACTTACGGCGACATACTCCGCCTCTATGGTAGACAATGCCACCACCTCTTGTTGTTCGGAGGTCCAGCTAACCGCTCCTCCGTTAAGCATGGCCACCTCCCCAGACTGTGATCGTGTGGTGGTCGTGTCGGCCGCTCAATCTGAGTCCGAGAACACTATAGTATCGGGTGCATTATCGTGCGACGGCCGGCCATAGGTGATGCCCATGGGTCTCGTGCCATTGAGGTAGCGTAGTAGACGCTTGAGTTGCTTTTTGTGCAGTTGCGTGGGAGCAATATGTCGAATGCAGATGAGGCCGATTGCAAATGCAATGTCGGGTATGGTGCACATGCATTGGAAGTTCGCAGATCTGAGGACAGCACATAAGGTCTCGTGTTCCGATGGCGTCAAGGCCACCTTGTCGGATACGACCTCTCCATCCCGATCGTGCGTAGGTGCCATGGGCACCTTCGACGGCGTGCAGTCCAACATACCATACTTCTCGAGGATCTCCTTGGTGTATCGTTCATGGGAGAGGCTGATGGTTCATGCTTTTCTGTTGCTCACAATGTCTATCCCGAGAATGAATTTGGCTTCACCAAAATCCGTCATGCGGAATTGTTCCCCAATAACCCGCTTCGCCGACTCAATCCACTTGACCGAGTATGAGACGGTGAGGATATCATCCACATATACCATCACGATGAGAATGCCATGCATAGGGTGGTGCATCGTACAGAGGTTGGCGTCAGACGTCGATCATTCGAGCGAGAGTGAGGAGAGAGTTTGATGGAAGAGCTTGTACTATTCACGCGAGGCTTGTTTCAGCCCGTAGATGCTCTTGAGGAGGCGCCTGATTCGAGGCGTTGCATCCTCTGCCCCTCTGGGTTGGCACATGGAAATGTCCTCTTGGAGGTTTGCGTTGAGAAACGCGGCTTCAATGTCCGCCGAGTGCATGTGCATGTTCCGCTTGGCAGCGATGACCATGAATGTACGCAGGGTGCTGAGCTTGAGGAGTGGAGAGAGCGTCTCCGAGTAGTCGACTCTTGCTCGTTGACTGAACCCTTGAGCCACTAGTCGTGCCTTGAAACGGTCGACGGAGACATGTGTTTTAAGCTTGACCTAGGAGACCCACTTGTTGCCAATGGCGTAGCGTCCGAGTGGCAGATTCTTCATGCGAAACGTACCCGTACTGTGGAGGGAGGCTGAGAGCGGATTGCCTTACGCCATGCTACAACATGTTTACCGCTCAAGCCGCGCTTAATGTCGATCGGCACGGAAATGTGCGCCGCCGGAAGGTAGGTCACGGGTTACTCACTTGGGGTAGGTTGCCCCTTTGTGCCTTCCCAATGTGCCTTCGTCCGAGGTGGTCGCGGAGGTTTGATTTGCGTGAATACTCTGTGAGTCAGGTTGATAAGTTGGACATGAGCATCTGCCGGGAAGCATAATTGAAGACGCCTCACGCTCGACATGATAAGTGGGAGGACCGGTGTTGGCGTCCTCCGGAGTGTCTTCCACAACCGCAAAGGGGTTGCGGATCGGGACTTCGAGTTGTGAGGTGTCGGTACACGAGAGATTGGCAGTAGTGCCCCCCCCCCCTTGCTCGAAACCAGAAGGTGAAGAGGCTTGTGAAGTGCTAGATGCGAAGGGTGTGGCCGGCGGTGCATGAGCGGGTTGAGATTCAACGAAAGCGACATGGATGGTCCGAGAAAGTTTGCCGGTGGCGAGGTTGAGAAGCATGTTGCCGGGCCATCATCGCAATACCCGATGAACATGCAGGGGAGGGTTTGGGGGAGAGTTTCTCTTTGTAGCGGTCCTCTAGGCTGAGGTAGGCCGTGCAGCCGAAGACGTTAACATGAGCGAAGTCGGTGGGAATACCATGGAGAATGGTGTATGGGACACCGCCCGAACCTCCAGATGCAGCGGGCGGGGGTAGGCGGTTGCAGATGTAGACAGCCGTACGCAGGGCGAGGCCCCAGTACTTTGTCGGGCACTTGGCATGCTGAAGCATGGCGGTGGCGGTGTCCGCGAGGGTAGCCCACTGTCGTTCCATCTTGGCGAGCTCGTTGTGAGTGTACCGGGCCGTAAAGTGGGCGGTGTATCCCAAGAAAGAAACCATGGTGCGGCAAGCAACATCAAGGTAGTTCGGATCACAGTCGAACTTGATTGTAGGCATGACTGCACGAGCATGGCGCAAGCGAGAGTGCAAGTTCCGGATGTCCGTGAGAACGGAAGAATGGATGGAGACAACTGTCTTTTTGGATGAGAGTGCATGCAGCCAAATGTAGTTGGAAAAGTGATCAATTTCACCGAGTAGGTATTTGGCTCCCCAAGCCCGGTCTCCTTGAATGAGCCGAAGCTGTCAGAGTTGAAGGCATGAAAGCAAGCTATTGCCTTAGTGCCATGCTGAGGGTTGACAGGGGCATGGTGTGTTTTGGCTAAAATGTACGGTTCACAAGACAATACGGGAGCATGACTGCCGTACTTCGCTCCATTGATGTCGGCGCTCCGCAAGGCGAGCGTCATGGTGTCTCTACCAAGGTGACCAAGGCGTTGGTGCCTCAAACTTGTGTCAGCAAGTGTGGGGCCATCACTTGTTTAAGCAAGGACGGAAGTGAACTCACTAGAAGGGTCTAGAGGTGAGGAAGATTGTTGTGCATGACGAGGATAAAGCTCCCATGTGCATCACTGGCGGTTGGTTGGCCGATGGCATGAAAATGGAAGCTGATGTTGTGCCGTTTCCTGATATGCTCATCAGAGATTATGCTAGAAGCTCCGCGCTTGGACATGCCGGGCGCATGAGCGGCACGGATGTGAAGCTGACGAGAGTGGCCATCATGGTAGGCGAGGTGGAGCTTCACTATCCCATACCCATGAATGTCAACGTCGATGCCTTTGACGTGGATAGGAGCGCGAAGCCTGTTGTAGCTTCCTCGGACAAAGGCAAAACGGTGGGCTTCCAAGCTAGTGTTAGTACTCACGTCGACGAAGTTCGGTCGGCGCTGGGGTTAATGAGGCGTTGTTAGCCGTTGGGGATCATGGGGAAGACTCCATGTTGGGGGATGAGTGACCATAGGTGTAGTCGGTTGACGAGCCACCATAATCGGAGTTGGAGGCATATGAGTAATGTGCATGAAAATCCTTGTTCAGCAGATTACGGAGAGTAGATAGTGCAGGTGTCTGCATCCTACCGTCACTAAAGACAGTAAAAAGATCCACAGTACTACTAAAGTACTACTGAACCACATACATGGGATGGGTCGGTAGCTCGAATGAGCAACGCCGATCGTCTTCGCTTTGGGCTTGGCCTCCCATCGAGCGACAGACTGGTGGACAGGGCCGTAGAATAACTGGTACCATCCACCTCTCCCCACCCGAGCCCAGCTCACCCAGGTCAGTGGATCCGTAGCACCAACAGACGGTACACACTCAAAGGCGCAGCTTCCGGTGATTTGAATTTCATCTCCCCGATAGCTATCGCGCCACCCACTTCGAAATCTAAACATGTACCCGTCACAGTTCTGTGACACACCAAAAAACACATCGCTTACAAAAAGCCTCCTCCCCGGACGGCGGCGCGCCACATCGCGCCCCTCCGAGCGTCTGGACGTCCTTGTCCGCCGCTAACATCCACCAAACCCAGGTCCCATCGGGCCTGGTCGCGTGCAACCAACACGTGCAATACACTCAAAAACCTACTCGAAAATCCACACTTAACCCCTATACTCCTCTACACCACTCGAAATCCTGCTCGATCGCTATGTCTTCGACCTCAACCCCCCCCCCCCCCCACCTACAGGCAGGCGCTTTTGAGGGATTCCCCGACGCAAGGCCGCTTCACGGACCTCTGCAGCCCTAGGAACAAACTCGCAAGCCACCCGCTGACCCCGTTTCTCACCGCCGCCCAACTCACCCACCCCCAACAGATTTTGGGCACTGCTCTGGACCCCCACCCTCTCCGTCGTGGACTCCAGACCCCCTGGTCCTAGCTCCCCCCCGGTCAACCATGGCCCTGGGACATGCCGACGACTTCTCCACCCGCATGGTCGACTCGTTCCTCCTCACAGGCTAGTACTCTACCACCCCCTCCCACCTTGCTCGATTTTGGATCCACGGCGTCTTCTTGCCGGATCCGACCCACCCAGATCCGATCACGTCGGCCTGCTCGGTGGCCCGCCGCAGGCTCCCCGAGTGCCTTAACGACCTCACTGACCTCCCCAACCGCATCAAAAATATAATCGGACGGGAACTCGCCCACCGCACACGATGGACCGCGAACCCCACCCGCACCCACCACCCCACAACGCCGATATGCGACGATACCACACCCCTACCCGCCGAACTGCGAACGGGCTTTCAAGAAATTCGCCTCGATCTTCCCACCCCATGTATAGCGGTCGGCCTCCTGTACCAACTCGCTTCACGCCAGCGTGAACTCCATTTGGCATGTCCAGTGCCCCCCCTCGCAGCCTCCCCCCCTTCGCTCCTGGCAAAACTACAAAAAATCCACTTTCTCCGCGATGCCTCAGCCCCTGAAGTTTCAGGCCGGAGGGTGAAGATTCGCTCCCCCTTGTTCCCCGGTATCACCGGCCAAGAAGTAGTCGCTCTACTACAGGACCTCCTCACCTCTGACCTCGCGATCGCACTCACCTCTGCCGGTTCAGCCCCCACGACCCACCCCCAGTGCAGAATCGACGACCTTCTAGATTCTTCTTCCGGCTCAGTTCATCCTCCAGTTCGCGGACGCCCTCCAGCCGCTGGATGCCCCCACCCCGGTCGAATCCGACCCATCCTCTTTTTTGGTGAATATCCTCCACCTGCCCAATAACCCCATTCATTCACAATCTGGCCATGTATCCCTTCACATATTTTCATATTCACCCTATTAACCCGTACCCCCCAACCATCACCTTCACACCATTGCCATCACACCCCCCCCCCGTCACATGCCATGTTCCAGGCTCGTCATGGGCTGACACCTGCCTCACCACAGTCCTTATCCATTCCCGCCACTCACTCTCCCTCCCTTGCATCAGCTCAGACGGCACCATCCCACCCACACACTAGTTACACACCCTCTTATCTCAAACGGCCACAGAATATATAACCCACCACACCCCCACATCCACCCCCCCCCAACACCCCCTCAGCCTCTCTCACTACACAACCTTGAAGAAATTCCCAGATGGCTCATACTTCCGCTCACACCCCTCCAACTCCCCCACCATCACCACCAGCATACAGATATCCCTCAGCACAGAAATGTATTGCATCCTCATCTCCACTAACGGCACAGGCACAATTCCCCTCACCCACACATACACCCATAAAGGAGCAAGCATGCAATTAACCTGCACCCTCAACATCACCCCCCACCATTACTCCACCTTTGGTAGGGCCCGTCTCACGGACCCTATCTTCACCACCACCCCTTCTCCGCCTCCCCTCACAATCACAAAACGTTACACCCTCTACCGCCACCCCCCCGCTCTCCTTCTCCAATGGACCCGCCACCTCACGGACAACCACGTCACCAACCAATGGCACCTAGAGCCCTCCGACATCCACATGCAGGACGATGACGACCTTCCCCTCGACCTCTCCTCCCTTCCCGACATCCAAATATCTTCCACCATCCCGGTCCGCACTCCCTCCCACCCATGGGCACTCCACCACTCCACCACCTCCCACCCCGCCTCCACCTCCTCCTTTCACATCAACCCCTCACCCAACCCTTCAGCTCCCCCCACAGCCCCCCCACCCACTATTACCCCTTCCCCCCTCCCCATCATCACAGAGGACTCTTCCGAACCCATGGACTCTTCTTCCTCCCCACCCCCCCCACCACCACACACAACCCCCTCCCCTCTTCCCCGCTCCCCCAAACCCCACACCTACC